>CAUYPO010016086.1:0-92985 GCA_963574435.1 Cheirogaleus major
GAAACCAACCTCAACGTCACCTTGACCTTGGACTTACAGCCTCTAGAACAGAAATTTCTGTTATTTAAGCTACCCCATCTGTAGTGTTACGGCGGCAATGTCTTCATCTGTTTTGTGCTGCTATTACAGAGTACCACAGACTGGGTAATTTATAATGAACAGAAATTGACTGGCTCATGGTTCTAGAGGCTGGGAAGTCCAAGATTAAGGTGCTGGCATCTGGCAAGGGCCTTCTTGCTGTGTTATCACCTGGTGGAAGTTCAAAGAAAGATAACTCATTTTCGGGAACCATTTTTATAGTGGTATTAATCTATTCACAGGGTAGAGCCCTTGTGACCTAAACACCTCTCTTAGGCCCCACCTCCCAGCACAGTTGCACTGGGGATTAAATGTCAACATGAATTTTGGAGGGGACAGACATCTGAACCACAGCAGGAGGCCTGAGCAGACTAGTGCACCATGCATGGGCGCTCAGGCCTCCCCCATGTCTAGGCTCCTTGGTTGGAGCCTTACAAACCCCTGGGAGAGACCTGCCCTCCCTATGCGCAGCACACATGTGTGTGTGCGTGTGCATATGTACAGTTCAAGGGGCCCTGATGCCAGGGGCTTGCCAGAACGCCTCGCTCCTCTACAACTTTAGATCCCATCCTTCTTCCCAGCATGGCCCAGCTCAAGCCCCCACCTAGACCTACTGAATCAGAAACCCTGGGGATGGGGCCCAGCATCCACGTCCTAACAGGCCCTCCAGGGGGTTCAAATGCATGCTGAGATTTGAGAACTGCTGACACAGAATACCGTAGCCTTTCTGCTTCTCATCCCTGTCCTCACGGGAGCCGGCGTCTGAATCATGAGGGCAGGACTTGCAGAGCTGTGTGTGCTTAGAACAATGTCTGGTACATGATAGGTGCTTAATAAAGGTCAGTCAAGTGAATAAATGACTGGACAACTTCTCAGTCAATCATGCCCTCTCTAGCACTGTTTTCTTTTGTTGTATTGGTTAATTATTTCTCCCAGTCAGCTGGAAGCAGAGCTCTTGTCTCAGTAACAACAAAAGTAATGGTATTTGTTGGACACACACTATGTGCCAAGCACTGTGCAAGCTTCTTTATATGTTGACTCAATATCAAAGGAAATAAATGACATTAACACACACCCCTGACTGAGCACTTGCTGTGGGTGGGGCTCTGGCTTCGTGCTCTCAGGGAGCATTGGTCTCCACAGTGTGGTCCCAGCAGAAATGACTTCTCAGGCCCCACCCAGACCCACTGAACCTGAAACCGTGGGTAGGCGACCGGCATCCAAGTCCTAACAGGCCCCCCAGGGGCTTTGACTATACACTCAAGTTTGAGAACCACTGGTATAAAGACCACATCTTTAACCTTTCGGTGATCCTGTAGGGCAGAATTATGATCCCATTTTATTACTGTAAAGACTAAGACTCAGAAAAGTCATGCAATTGCCCAGGGTCATATAGCTGGTAAGTTGGAGGTGAGGAGGGCTTGTAGATTCCAGCTCTTTCCACTGTGACCTGCCTGCCTGCGTCCCTCCCAGGTCCAGCTTCCAGAGGTCAGGGAAGTCTGGGTGGCTGATCTGATCAGCGGGCAGAGGAGAAAAGCTACCCTGCCAGGAGGTGCAGGTTCACCGCCATGTGCAGCAAGAGAAGGACCCTGATTTCCTGCAGCAGAACCCGGGCGGGCCAAGTGCTGCCCATCCAAGCTGGATGCTCACCCTGTGTCTCCTGCCCTCTCTGCCTACGGAGGGTGCTGGGCTGTCGCAGCAGGGCCAGGAGGCAGAGGCGCCGAAGTCCCCAGCTCTTCCCTTGTAATCTTCCTCACTTAGGGGCCAGGCCAGGTGGGCAGCCAGGCCTCAGTGAGCGGCTGCTCAACAGGCCAAGCCCCTCGGACTAGGGCAGAAGGAACTCTCCCTTCAGCCTCCAAGAGGAGGGCCTGACAAGGACCTGCTGTAGGGGAGCCCAGTGCAAGTGAGAGAGGGAGCGGAGGAAATCCGGGGGGCGGGCCAAAAGGAGACCAATGGCAGCGAGACTTGAGAAGGCCCCTGGCGGCTCAGCGTCTGAACCTGGGCGCTGCAGGTTCCCGCAAGTATGTCCTGGCCTCAGCCATGTGCACCTGGGGTGTCTGGGTAGGGGTGCATTCAGGGGAAATTTCTACGAGAGACAAAGGAGCAAAAGAAAGGCTTCATCCTGCACAGCTTGCAGGGGCAGCATTTGGCTCCAACACAGGGCATGGCTTGGATTTCCTGCCACTGGGGGTGAGGCAGGGGCAGGGAGGGGACCCCTCCAGTGATAGACTTGGGGGGCCGGGGGACAGCCTCCTCTTCGTTGTCTGTGGAAGTCACAAACTTTCATTCCTGACGTGGTTTCCCTGTGCACTGGTGGAGCTTTCCTGAAGGGCGGGGCGGGTCTCTAAGTTCAATGTCCCCGACCTGGCTATGTGTCATTCATGTCATTGTTCCCCGTAAAAGATAAATGGATGCCACATTCAAGAGTCTGACTTGGTGGCATCCATGGGAGATCTGAGCAGGCTGGGGTGCAAAGCCCTGAGTGAGATGATGCTTTCTGCTCTGAAAAGTCATGCCTGGAAGAGTCTGCAAAGGAATTAGACAAGGAGTCAGAAAGGAGAAGTCTGAAAGCTCCCCTTGGCCCGCTGCAGCCCCAGGAGTGGGTGAGAGCCAGCCGCCTGCCCCCGTTTGCTCTGTGGGGCAGTAATTTTTGGAAGGATGACAGGGTAAGTCCGGCTGGAGCTTTGGTCACCACGGTAACAGCACAGGCAACACCTGCTGGAGTCGACATTTGGCCTTTCTTTGCGGGGGAAGAGATTTCTTGGTGCTGTGGTGAGCAAGTGACAAGGACAAGTGGCAGTGTCCTTGTCCAGAGGGCTGTGGGGGCCCCTTCCTCCCCCTCAGCCTGGGTTCATCCTTTCTTCCCACCCAGGTAGCCACCACCCAAGAGAGACCCATAACGAGGGTCACCGTTTAACTTGTCAAACCAGGTCACCCTGGGAACTGAAAAGGGGTGCCGTGTCATCTGTCCAGGCAGTGGGAGGAGCAAGGATGTGGGGTCACCCTACTTGTGAATTGTGTGCCGGAGGTGGGAGCAGCCATGCGTCCCTGGGGACTGCCTGGGCGGCCCTTTGAATCCCTCCCAGTTGTTGACTCTAGGAGGCTGTCTCCATGGCGACAAGGTCAATGGGAAATGGCAGCTGGGTTGGTTTAATTTTCACTGTATTCTTGTTGACAGGAGTAAAGGCCCTGCTTCTGATTTCTTGGTTCAACTGGATGAAATTTTCATTAGATTTAACTTCTCATATCCAGACACCCACATACTATTCAATTTCCCGATCTCACCACTCAACTCTCATTCTCCTATTGGTCCTGAGGACAAAATTTGCAGAAATCTCATTTCGAGGCAGAGGCTGAGCGGGGCCAGGGTGGAGTGTTTGCTCACAGTGCGCGTGCTGCGGGCGCATCTGCCGTGGCCCAGTGAGCTTGGGGTTCCTGGTTCTCCCTGTCGGGACGTGGGGCATCAAGGTCCCCCCTTCCACTGGGAGGCACAAGCTTCCTTCCAGCATCACACATCCTCTGGGAGAAGGCGGCAGCCTACGACCAGGCAGATAGCCGGGGTGCTGAGAGCTTAACCCAGCTGTCTTCTTGCAGGTGGGATGGGCCTCAGGTGAGGAGCAGGGAGAGGGCCGATTGCAGCCCCCCAGTGGCTCCAAGGCCAGGAGATGCAGAGCACGTGGGACAGCACTCCCTTTGCCTCTGCACCTGGCTCACCGCACATCCCTAAGGTGCTCAGTGACATAGAAAGTAGCGAGGATGTGGCATTTCAGAGCTGCCCTGAGGCTCTCAGAATACCCTCCTGATTGGCTAAAGTGGCATTGTCACCAGGCTGGGAATTCTTCCCACCATAGAAGCATGAATGTGCTAGGAGCTCTGATTGTTTAGCACCGTGAGAAAAGCATTTGGCAGGGAGGGAAGAAGCTTCGATGGTTACCTCCACATCCAGGAGCCATGTGGTCCCTGGAATCCTGTTCTTCCGGCCCTGCTCAGGGGCAGAGGCAGCAGGGACTTGGGAGCTGTCTGTCCAGCCCCTCCAGGCCCCTTGGAAGGAGGGCAGGGGACCAAGTAGGATTCCGGATGCCTTCCCTCTTGCTTCTGGTAAGACTGCTCTGGGACCCTGGACTCAGGAGCCCCCCTGGGCGTCCGGAGGGATCTAGCACACGGCTACTTCTCAGCTCCTAACTGCATGGCCCAGAGCCTTCAACTTTTAAAGAGAGGCTGAAAATCTGGAGATCCAAATGTTGGCAACACATTCGAAATTTAACAAAACCACTCCCTGGAGCTGAGCAAGGCTCAAAATCGCTCTGGGTGTTAGCTGGGCCTGGGACGCGGGCTGGCTGCTGGATCCCCAACACTGGCACAGAGGCAGCTACACAAAAGCGGGGACTCCTGTAATAGCAAGGGGTGAGAAGCGCCAAAGCAGCCCTGAGCAGAGAGGAGCCAGGGAGAGACAGGAAATCAAAAGCAGTATTTCTCTTTCAGTCCTACTTGGGGGCCACATCAGCTCAATAAGATGTAGCCCAAGGGAGAAAAGAACATTTGGAGCACAAACCTGGATCCCCAAGCAGGAAAAGGAAGCACGCCCTGCCCCCGCTTCCTGGGATGCCCACTTGCTGCGCCTGGAGACTCCAGGGACCCACCCTGCCTGCTCCTGTGCTGGCAGCTTCTACCCCAAGGAAGAGCAAAATGCACAGGTAAATCCTCCCCCGTGCCCCTGTGCTGTCTCTGCCTCCCCCGTGACTCTAGGTCTGTGGGCACAGGTGGGGAGCAGGACCCCTGCTCTTTAGGACAGAGCTGCTGTCCGGCCCTGGGCCCTCCACGGGGACATAGATGTGCTTCCTTCTGTGGGACTCCAGGATTTCTCACGAGTTCAAGTCAACAAGTATTTGGCAAGACCCCACCGTTTGCCGGCACCAACAGCTCAGCTGCAAACCAAGGAAACTTCTAGGCTAGTATTTCTTAACCCAGAGTCTATGGAAGGACCTCGTAGGGTCCTAGAACACCCAGAAATTATAAACCCAATTCTCTGTATGTGCTAGGGACAGCCTCCCCTGGGAGAGTGTCCAGACTAGACTCAGCACTGGTCCAATGTCTGCCTCCTGCCCACCCCATGTGACTCCCAGAGAGGCCCCTGGCCCCTGGAAGGTGTTGGTCCTGCTATCCAGCATGGGGGTCCTTGGATGGCCTCTTACTGGAGGTTGCTTTAGGCTGGGGTTCCTCAAAAAGTGTAGTCCTGGGGACCCCAGCATGAGAATCTTGCTTGCTAAAAATCTCAGGTTCTTCAGCCCGTTCTAGACCTGTGGATCAGAATGTGTGGGGAGGGGCTTGGAACCTGCTGCTGACATCCTCCCGGAGCTCCCTGGGTGAACCACTGCTCCCGGCCAACGCTGAGCCAGCTGTCTCCGCCCAGGCACTGCCGAGCCTTGTGGATGCCGGGCACAACTGCAGCTGGCTCTGCCTGAGCTCCGGAACAGGGCAGCCCCAGGGGAGGGGGTCCTGAGCCCTTCCTGACTTTCTGTCCTCACAACTATCCTGAGAGTCTCACCTCAGAGGTAGTGACTGTGGAAAACGCTTCCAAGCAAACATTGCTGGCCGGGAAGAAACCCTCAAACCCTTTTTCATGACACTCCCCCCAGGGATGACACCCATCTCCCCATGGTGCCATGCCCAGAGCTCCATGGGGGAAACGTCTTTGCAACTTTCTAGATGGCTGTCCCTCCTTCCCGCACAGGCTCTGGCTGAGACCTAGACATACATCCTCCTAGTTAGGGGTGAAGATTCCAGCCTCTCTATCTCGCCTCGAGCCAGGTGATGTCTGGGCAGGATAGACAGAGCTAGAGAGCAAAGGTGGGGCTCAGGTGCCTCTCCCCAGCGTCCTCTCCTGCTTACTCCAGCCCACATCAAGCCTCATGCCTCCAGAATCACAAAGCAGGTCCCCGTCAGCCTCCCTTCACAGCTCAGACACCAGGAGCAGAGGCAGGGATGGGACAGTGACCCTCACCCCCAGGCTCTCCATTGCGGGGTGGGGAAGTCAGGGCCCCCCCAGCGCCCATCTCTGAGCTGGTCTGCTGCCACTGGCCACCAGGTGGCGCTAGTGGACCAGGAACGGTTCAGTGAGGCCAGGGAAGGAGAGCCTTTGTTGATTTTACTTCTTGATATTCTATAATCACCAGGATTACAATCTAAGCAAAAAAGCAAAACAAATAAACACAGCCCCCCTTACTGGATCTTTGGTCTTTGTCTGAAAAATCACGAGAAAACAAAAGATGCTTTGAACATACAACTCAAGGCTTGGGTGTCAGCATTGGCGAGGGCATCCTGGCCGGGTGCAAGAAGGGGTGGAGGCTCTGTGGGCATCAGACGAGGGCCAGCAGCTCCTGGGAGGCAGGTGCCTGATAATTGGCCTGTCTGTTGGATTTCTCTGCCACTGCAGCCACTGCTCAGCAACACGGGGTCCCTGTCTACAGCCACCCTGGCCTCTGCGAGGGCCTGGAACTTGTGGCATCTTGCAACACTGGCCTTCCAGGAGCTCGGAGGATAGGGTGAGGCTCCTTCTCAGAGCCGCGAGGGGCTGAGACCCTGGCTCCCAGCCACACCAATGGGCTGCAGATGAGTAATGATAGCCCCTCAAACCCCACACTCACCGTGGCCTCTATTACCAACTCACCAGGGCCTCCACCCCACTCACCATAGCCTCTCACCCTACTCACCATGGCCTCCACCCCCAACTCACCATGGCCCCTACCCTAACTTGCCATTGCCTCCATCTCAAATCATTAGGGCTTCCACCTCCACTCACCAAGGCCTCCACGCTATGCTCATCATGGCCTCCACCCCCAACTCGCCAGGGCCTCCACCCCAACTCACCAGGGCCTCCACCCCAACTCATCATGGCCTCCACCCCCAACTCACCATGGCCTCTACCCTAACTTGCCATTGCCTTCATCTCAAATCATTAGGGCTTCCACCTCCACTCACCAGGGCTTCCACGCTATGCTCACCATGGCCTCCACCCCCAACTCACCAGGGCCTCCACCTCAACTCGCTGCAGCCTCCCCCACCCACAGTCAACGCCACCATAGAGGTGAGTTTTCTTTGGGACAAAATGTAGGTAGAGGTGCTGGAAGAGTAAACATTCCCCCTGTTGAGCTCACGTGTGTCCCCACATCCACGTGCCTCTATGTGGTGCGGGCTGCTGTGTGTGCAGTGTGTGGAAGCACATGTGTGTGGATGTGGGTGTGGGGGCCGGCCTGGCCTGTGCTGGCTCCATAGGCAGGCCTCCTGCTTTGCCCGCCCTGTGCCGCTGAGGACACCTGCCACAGATGCCTCAGGATTCTGAAGGGATTACGTAGGAGCTCCCGGGAAGGCAGGCAGTGTAGAGTCACACCCAGAGGCGGCTGGTGGAGCTGCCACATGGTCTCTGGGGCCATCGGGGCCTGCAGGAAGGCCTGGGCCTTGGTCAGAGATGCAGGGCCTTCTGGCCAGCCAGGGCACTACCAGAGCAGCCTGCAGGTGGGGACAGTGGGCAAGATCACCACTTGGGGAAGGGCTCTGAACACAGCCTAAAGGTCTTGCTCTCATCCCTCACTGCAGATGGTACCACCTCACCGACTGCTAGCTGGGAAATGGCTGGTGTGTCCGTCCCCTCCTGGGCTGCCAGGAAATGGGGCAGGGCAGAAAGCCACAGGCGCTCAGAGGGAGGGGATCTGCTCCAGGGGAACTGGCTCTCTCCGGCTCCCTGTAGGCTCAGCTGAGCCAAGGGTGGGAGGCCTAAGGCAGGGCAGTTCAGAACCACTGTGGTTCTGAGCAGCCAAAGATCACCGGGCAAGTTTCCTGCCAGGCTGGCAGGACTGAGGCGCAGAATGCTTCCTGGCAGGTCAGTCTCCTCCACTAAAAGTCTTCTCTGGGTGGCTGACCTGGGAAGAGAGGACCCCCCTGCCTAGCCCCTCACTCACACTACGGGAGCTTGCCAGTGCCAAACTGGTGTTCCCTCAGACCAGTTGCATTGGAGCAGACTCTGGAATTTCCAGGGTGAGAAATGCTGAGCTTTGGATCATGTTCACTTGAGTTCTATGAACTCCAGCCCTCAGACAGAACCCCAGACAGTCATCCCCAGGACTTGAATGCAGAAGAGCAATCCTGTGCACTATCAGCCAGAAAGCTGAAGCCTGCAGGGGCAGCCCAGGCTGAACCCAGCTCTAACTCACATGCAGAGCCTTATTCCCCAAAGTATGTTAGGTTGCGAATGCTTAGCAAAAAACTACACTTTCCAGACCCCCTTGCAACTATGGGTGACCATATGACATAATTCTAGCTAATGACATATGAGTAGAAATGATGTGTGCAATTTCTGGGCCCTGTCTTTAAAGGGAAGAATCTTGCCCTCTACTTTATTTTCTCCTCTTGCCACTGGTTGGAATGCAGTTGTGATGGCAGGAGCTGGAGCAGCCACCTTGGACTGCATAAAAGAAGACAAGCTAGGAAGGGCAAGGCAACCAGCTGGAGGGAGCCTGGGTGGCTGATCCCTGACACTGTGGGGAAGCCATATCAACCCTGAACTGCTATGTGAAAAAGAAATAAGCTTCTATTTCATTTAAGCCACTGTTATTTTGCTCCTTGTCACAGCAGCAGAACCTATATTCTAACTACTGCACAGGGGATTACAAGAGACAGGGAGGATCTCTGGAAATACACTGGGAATTCCTATCGGACATCTTCATTTCTTTCTGTGTTCATTTTCTCATCTGCAGGAAGCACTGCTGAGATCGCAGGTTGAAGGGAAGCCCCCTTCTGACCAGAGGGCACAGTTACAAGAGTCAGGATGAGATTCTCAGGATCGCCGTAGCTCGTGAGGTTCCCGAGGCGTGAGAACAACGGCCCCTGGTCTCACAGCAGGTGAGGCGAAGGCTGTGGATCAGAGTCCCCTTCACCACCGACAAGCACAACATTTTGATTAAACCACTGACAACTCTGCTGTAGGGCAGAGAAATTTGGAAACATCAGGAAATCAAACTGTGAAGTCTTTGAAGGAATGTGATTTATGTGAAAATGTGATGAAGCTAATGTGTTTGGCTGCAGTGTTGGGTGGCACGCCTGATCTGGAACCAAATCTGATGCCTTCTTGGCTCTCGGCACCTGTGCTTCCCCGAGCACGGTCAGCCGGTGCCCTGCGTGTGTTCCAGCCTGATCGGCATCGAGAGCTTCTGTCGGAGCCGTGTTTCCAGGGCTGTTTCCGCAGCCGTGCCTCTGTGCTCACGGCCACGCACACGCATGCGTGCCGGCTAATTGTGTGCTGCTCGGCTCCCCCGGCCCCCCGAGACACCAGAGAGCCAAGTGTTATTAGATTTATGGGGAGTTTGTTGTAGTTTTACATAATTTTCTTGAAGCACTGCAGATTTTTGAACAGGCATTCGCAGTTCCTCTAGTTACTCATCAGAGCCTGACTCAGGTCTGGTTTCCACCTCCTTGAGTTCAGGAGCCTAATCGCCCGCCCCAGCCAGGAGGTGGCCTTCCTGTGTGATGGATGGGCAGCTCCTGCACGGGACGGGGCCACGGAAAGTGGCAAAGATAGAAGGGCTGTCGTGTGTGTTGAGAAGAATTTGGGGGCCGTCTTGAAAGGCTGCTCTTCCCTTGGGAGCCTCCCTTTGGCCAACTCCCGGCTAACACAATCTCTGCAACTTTGTCCGGCCATCCCAGGCTGTGTGCACAGGGACTTTCGCCAGCGAAGGGGCCTAATTTGCCAGTGGAATCTGACAGCACGAACTACTTCTAGCTTCTAGTAACCTAAGAAGAAACAGGTGACAGGCTCAGAAAGGCCAGGAAGGCTGTCTCTGAAGATGTGCACCCCCCCCCCCCACCCCGCCAACGGTGAATCCTGAGGAGTCTGACGAGCTGCACAAGCACCCGGACTCTGGCTGTCCTTTCAAGGCAAGTGTTCCCCTTCGGGCCCTCATCTTAAAGCACCGACTAAGCCCCAGAAAGAAGGCCCTGGGCCTCCCCGATCGCACCTCCTATGGGAGGCTTCTCCAGGACGACCCCCCGAACCACTTGGAGTGACTCTGCAGAAATGGGAGGGAGCAGCAGCCTCAAGCCCTTAGTCACAGCTGGGCCCAGCCCCATGGAGTGGCTGGAAGCAATTGGTCTTGGTGCACACACTGTTGGATTCCTTCGCTCACTTACAGAGGGGAGCTGGCCACACGGAGAGGTGGCTACAGAGCCAGGACGAGTGCCCACCTCCTGACTCTCCAGCTCTGACTCTTTCTCCTGCCCTGGCCAGGTGGCATCAGCACCCACTGTTAGCAGAGCCATCGTGCCAGCCCAGCCGAGGCTCCGTTGGAGAGAAAGTGTGAGCAGGCCCAGCGTGGGCTGGGGGCTCCCCAATGTCCAGTACAAATCTGCACAGTTGATGCCTCCTGCATACTGAGCCAGAAGGGGTGGGCAGGTGGGTCTGACAGCAGGGCTCCTGGTGCCATTGCCCCAGACCCCTGGCCCTCTGGCCTGGCCTGGAAAGAGGCTGCTGGGAGCCTCTGTCCAGTGCTCAGGCCCGCAGGGAGAGTAGGCTAACGCGGGCCCGTTCCTTTTCCACTCAGCCCATCTGCATGCCCACCGCCGTGCAGAGAACGGGAGAGACTCTTGGGGACCTGGCTTTCCTGTTTCCCATGTTGCTGGATGCTCTGCAGAATCCTGAAGAGGCTCAACAGCCCCTTCTGGGAAGCTGATTTCAGTCTGACGTCTCCCCGTGGGGACTTGAGGAGGCCTGGGCGCCGGGGCTGGGAAAGCCCTGCTAGCGGATGTGTAGGCTGAGAGCCAAAGGCCAAGGGGGTGGGCAGAGGAAGTTGGGGGAGTGGTGGGAGAGCCAAGCACAGGGTGTGAGTCTGTGCAGGGCGGAGGCTGGGGGGGGCCCCCAAAGGTGATGGGCTGTGCGCCAGGCCCAGGGGCTTGCGCACTGAGTGGGGCACACAGAGGTTCTAGGCAAGGAGGATGTATGGTCAGAGCTGCAGTTAGGGAGGTTTCCACTACAGGTAGCCTTGTTCTGGGAGGCCCCTGAGCTACCTGGTTTGAAGTTCTGGCCAAGAGTGCCAAGGCCAGGCTGGCCTGAGCCTCCCCACGGGGCACTTGGCTCGGGAGGGCAGCATGTGAGGACACTCAGTCTTGGTCCAGACCCTGGGCAGGCTGGGCTGTCACCTACTAGGGGCTTCCCCCTTCCACACAGGCACCTTCATCCCTCCTGACCTCCCCCAACCTTGAGGCTGGGGCAAAGCCCTGAACCTCAGCACCCAGGGGACTCTCAGGATTAGCTGGTCACTGCAGGTGCTCCTAGCTTCAGCTTGTACCCTCCTGGGGACAGGACCTTCTCCCTGGCTGCCAAAAGGACATTTTAGTTCCTTCCCTGTATGTGGTGACAAACAGCTGCTTCTCCCTTCCAGCCCAGCTCCAAGGGAAGTATGGTTGCAGGGACCCATCATCTCGCCCTCTTTGCGGGACAGGTCTTTGCCCTGAGCCTTAGTGATCAATATTCCTGAGCCCCGCGGGCCCTGCGGCCAGCACTGGGCGGCCCCAGGCTCTTCCTGGGTCTGGCAGCCCCGCGTTTGTTCTCCCCGAGCCCAGCTGTCCGGGGGCAGGAGAGGCCCGTGGAAACTAGGTACCGGCTGAGCCCCGGCTTCCTGGACTCGCTTGGTGTTTTGCATTCAGTGATTTGCACCTGACAGATGCTCCAGAAAGCACCACTTTGCTGACAAAATGAAATCCAGCTCAATTACCATCATCCATTTGCCACCCAGCCTGGGAGCTGAGGCAGGCCCTGCGTCCAGCAGGCGGTGGCTGAGCCCAGAGCCAGCGCAGACAGGCGGAGGCAGGCGGAGGGGCAGCTCTGGCCAGCCCCTCCTCTGCCCCCCTGCCTGCCCCCTGCCTGTGTGTGGCCCGGGAGACACATCCGGGGCCCACTCTTGCCTCTGCCCCTAGCTTATGTTGCTTTGTGTCTCTGAACCTCACTTTCTGCATCGGCCAAGTGGGCCTGACATTTTGTGCCCTGCTTGCTGCGTTGGGAGCTCCTCAGGCCCACGCGGAGGCGGGAAGGGTGTGAACATCACAAGAGCCAAGTTCACAGCGCCAGCATCATCTGAGCGAGATGGGGCTCCGCAGCTAGGTCCCCGAGGCCCTGGAGGACCCTCCTGGCCCCACCTGGATGGCACCAGCCTGGTCCCCAGTGTGGGCGCCGGGCCGGCCGAGACTACTCACACATGGGCTTCAGCTGCCCGATGAGCTCTTCCTTCGTCCATTTTGCCCACTCCTTCTTGTCGGTGTTGATGGAGCAGAGGATGGGGCCGCAGGGCTTGCCGCAGTCCTCGATGGCCGGCACGTTCAGGTAGTGCACCAGGACGATGTCGGGGTTCTGTGGGGAGAGCACAGGGACTGGCAGCATGAGGGCGGCACAGAGTCTGCCACAGTCAGGCCCCCCCAGGCCCCCCAGTGGGCGCAGGTAGAGACCAAGTCCCCTCGGCGCCAGGGATTCTCTGCTGCGGGGGCTGCACCGCAGGATGTGAGCAGCTTCCCCGGCCTCCACCCGCCGTCACAGCCGTCTCCCCTCCAGCTGTGACAACTGGAAAAGTCTTCCGACATGGCCCAGTGTCCCCTGGGGCAACCCCTCCACTTGAGAACCACGGCCTACATAGCAGCTGAAATGTGTGTAACTAAGGACCACAGACGTGAGGTCAAACTGCATCTCCAGCCTAGGATCCCGACCTCACACCAACAGCCACCCCCAGGGTCACTGCCCCCTGCTTCATGCCCTACACGCATTTCCTCGTCACAGCTTGCTGGCTGTCCCTGACCCAGGCACCTCCTCTCCCCAAGGGGAAAAGAAGTTCCCGGAGCTTAAGGTGCCCTGCTTCTAAGGGCTGGAGCCCCTCTGCCCGTAAGCCTGTGGCCTTCTCCCTGCACAAGCAGCCCACCATCCAGCACTTTCCATGTAAGCATCACCCAGGTGGCGTTCAGAATCTCTGGGCCTCCTCCCAAAGCCCCTTTGGAGCTTACACTGGAAAGAACTCCCGGTGTGAGGACCTCGAGGGCCTAGCTTGTCTCAAAATGGTTTTATTTAAAAGTGCCAGCCTCTTGCCATCAGATTGCATTCAGAATACTCTCTGTCCCTTTCTGCCACCTGAGCTCTGATAGTGACATGTCAAGGGGACTTCATGGGGCAATAGCTATGCTGCAATGGGCACGGGGCTTTCCAGAGCTTTCTTGTGGCTCCCAGAAAACAGGACTGTTTATTTGGCCACGTCAGGCCTGATGACTTGGTTACAAAACAATCCTGTCACTTTATAGATGCATCTGGATCAACCCAGAAGAACCTGGCTTAGCCCTTCAGAAGGTGTTTCTGGAACCATTCTCTCCTTCCATTGTCCTGAGGAAACATGACACCATATTAAGAGTCTGCAGGGACCAGTGAGAAAAGGGGTGGGGGAGCCCCATTCTGCGCTTTTCCTGGCCTGTCTCCCGGCACTTCCCAGCTGAGGCTCCCGGCGGGCGTGGGCAGGACCCCAGGCAGGAGGAAGCCCATCCAGAGCTGTTTTTTTGGATGTGGTCAGAGCAAGAGTTGTAAACGAATACATGAATCAATCACACCATTCATAAATAAAGATTCACGACTACACCATGCCCGGTGTAAGAAAGTAGACTGGTATAATTTAAAAAGATTTTCAATAAGGGTTGAAACACGGTTTTTTTCCTGCCAACGCTCAGTTAACCAGGAAATTAAATCACCACGAACAGGAGCATTCTTGTTAATGGCGGCTTTTCTGGATTGCGGTAATCACGCTCCTTAATAATAATGATAATCCCTGACATCGGCGCAGCACTTTATTCTCTTCGAAGCACTTTCCAGCCATTATCTCATTTGGTGCCTGTGCACCAAGGCAGGCGGGCAGGGCTGGGCGCCACGCCCTCCACACAATGAGGCCACTGCCTTGCGGTGAGGTTGTGACTTGCCCCAAGATATGTGCCTGGCGAGGGGCAGAGCCCGAGTACTACGGGGGTTCTGGCTCCAGACTCAGGTCCTTCCAGGACATCTGGTGGCCTCTTTGTGCTTGGCTCAAGTTCTTTACCACCTCCCATTTCACTGGGTCCTGGCAATGTGTCTGAGAGGTCTGTGGGTTGGGTAGCTCTGCTCTGCCCACCGCACAGATGGGGTACCAGAGGAGAGGTGGGGCGATTCGTCGAGTCCTGGCCCTGTGTCTGCTGGCAGACCAGCGCACTGGCCTCCCCACGCTGTCCGGGCAGAGGGCTCCCGCCAGAGCCCGGACCCGGCCAGGCCGCAGTGCAGCTGCTGAGCAAGATGATCAAAGGGCTGCGGGGCTTCCTCTGATCTGGCCCCCAGAGCAGAGCCCGGCCCTGCAGGAGGGAGCCAGGATGTCAGATGCCTGGGGAATGAAAGGGCTGCGGCTTCCTGGCCCACAGCCCTGCTGAGCGCAGCCTGATCCGCTGCAGGAGGCCAAGGGAGCAAAGGCTGTTGCTCACCTGAACCAAACTCCCAAACCTGGAGTCCCTGCCTAGCGCCCTGGGAGGCTCCTAGCCCAGGAAACCCCACTGTCTCCTGCAGGGCCCAGCCTCCATCTGCATCACCAGCTTCCACCTAGGCTCTGAATTCAGGCACCAGAATCTCTCCTCCTCCAGGAAGCCTTCCCTGATACGTCACCCTCTCCCTCTGCCATAGCAGGATGGCGGCCAGTTTCATGTCTTATCTGTCCGTACATCTACTTTATTTCCTCAACCCCAGGGATAATGCCCTGGAGATGCCACAGTATCTGGAAATAACTGGTGCTCATTTCAGGTTTGTAGAATCAGAGGAGGCTGAATTATGACCTCCTGTCCTCACCTTTCTCACACTTGTGTTCTAATGACTTAGGGCTTCAGTTTGCTGGGTCTACCAAGGGCAGGGAAGCCTTTCTGAACACGGAGTTCTTGCTAGGAGGCTAAGATACAAGGCTGGTTCTTAATCCTTTCTGGGACTGAAGTCTCTGAGGCTCTGACGGAGGCTGTGGACACCCTACACCTATCCCCCTAAAATGTCCCAAGGCACATCAACACTCCCCTCAGGGGTTCACAGATAGGTGGTCAGCAGACCCCACTTCAGCAACTACTGACTCAGGGTTGATAGGTCCCCTCCCAGGAGCCTCAGCCCTAGGCCTTGCCTTTCTCCCGCTTTGGCACAGTGAGCAGGAAGTCCCAGCCCCTGGAGGGACTTGGGGATGGGTTTGGGATTAGGACATGCAGGAGTAGGCAGCCGCCCGGCTTCCATCCCAGGGCTGGAGTGGACTTCCTGGCTTGGGGCTGGTGTTAAGACACAGACTGATGGAGGTATTTTTGGAAATTTGGGGCACACATCACTTCCTGGCAATGTTGCGATTTTATTAATTAGTTGTACATTTTATTGGGTGTTTTTGGCAGAAAAATATATTAGCCTTAGAGTCCTAACGTGTCAGTTTCACGGGGTGCTCATAACAACGGCAGAGTCCTTGCCCCTGTGGGGAGACAGGCTTCTGCTGGCTGGGGAAGTGCAGGTGGGGTCCACCAGAGTCACGGGAGGGGCAGACCCCATGGGGCTCCCGAGTCTTGACTCTGGACCACTGGGGAGCCAGGCTGGCTTCATCTTGCTGGGGCCACTCTCCTGTTTCTCTGGGTTCATGGCCCAGGTCGGGCCCCGTGGGTTGGGAGAGGGTTTGAGAGCTTGTCTCGAGCGAGGCTCCTCCCTGGGCTGCGGAATTTCCACGGAGATGCTAGAGGCCACCCCCCAACTCAAGCATGACCTTTGAAAACGAGACCCTAAGTGTCCCGGAGGCCTGCTTGGTGTCAAAAGCCTTGAGAAGGGAGCCTCCTGGGGTGGTCTGTAGCTGTGCTGGTGGTGGGGGAAGCCAAGGATAAGTAAAAGTCTCAGAGAAGTTCCAGAACCTTCTGGAAAGAGCCATGGACTAGGAGATCCACCCTCCCTCTTGGTGCCTCCAGCTGCTCACCCATAAATGGAGGCAGTGCCCCTGCTGTCGGGGCAGGGCGGGGCCTTGGAAAGGTGCGCCTGGACGGACGTGAGCCCTGCAGTTCTCACCACCGGTTGCCACCAAAACTGCACCACACCAAAGCCTGATGTCATTCCCAAAGGAATGACCAGAGCTGAACTTCCAGCGGGCGGTCACCGCTTAAAACTCAGGTTATCCGCTGGCAGCCCCAGTTCGCCCTGGTTCTCCTCTTGCTGTGCGGATGCCCTTCCTCTGGGGGCCCTTTCTCTGTCTCTCCAAACTTCCTCTACCTGGCTCTCGTGCTCATTCCGTCTCCCTCTGTCTCCTTGGGGACCTCACCTGGCAGACCCTGAGCACTCCGGATTTCTCTCTCCAGCTCCACCTCTCTCTCTGCTCTGGCTCACCTGCCCGACTGCTCCCCTTGGAGGCCTCAAACTACCCACAGCTTCTGGGCCGGGCACGACCTCCGACATCGCGCTCCACACACCTGGCCCATCTGCGGCTGCACACAACAGTGAAAGGCATCTGCGTCCCCCAGTGACCCAGGTTGGAACCTGGGAGTCATTTTTCTTATTCTGTCCCTGCCCTCCACCCAGCCCACTACCACGTCCTGCCAGTTCTCTCTCCCTGTCACCCCGACTCGCCCATTCGGCCCCCACACCTGCCACCGCCGAAGAGTCCGAGCCTCCACCTGTTCTCCTGTGGATGTCAGATTGAAGCCTTCCTCCTGGTCTCCCCTCTTGTGCCCTCTCCTCCCCCAGTCCATTCTTCAAACATCAGTGGCTGTGATCAGGCCATGCTGGCGAGGGCTCCTGGCACCAAGACTAAAGGCCGTGCTCCTGCCATGGCTGCAGGGACGGCCATCTGTGTTTCTCTCCAGCCGCTCCCTGCCTGGCACTCCCCCCGCCCCCACCACCCTATTCCCCAAATCTGCCGCCTTCAGCATCAGTCCCAGGTCACTTCCTCATGGAAACCTCATTCAGTGACAATAGTGCGCACCTGCCTGGCTCCCGGCCCTGCCGCCCGCGCAGCCTCCCTGCTCCCTTTTTGGCACTCCTCTCTCAGTTTCTGCTCAGTTACACTCGAGTTTGGCCGGCCTTGGCTGGGGGAGCTGGTGCAGGGGCAGCTGTTTCCTCCATGGTGGCTCAGTGTCTCAGGACCAACCCTGAAGGATCCCCAGGTGTGTCTTCCAGAGAGACTGTCAGAGGGCAGGAGTGGGCAGCTGCCCACGCATGGGCCAGGTGGCACCTGAGGGGCCCACCCTCAGCAGGAGGCTCAGCTCCTCCCTCAACCCAGCTGTGCCTATGTTTTTTTTTTAATTTGAAAATGTGAGGTTTAGATGCGCCGATTATGGAGTTCTAGACTGCCAGGACTCTGCGGGGCAGAGGATTCTTAGGCTGAAGGTGGTGGAAGGGTATCTCCCAGGAGCTCAGGTTGGAGTTCGAGTCAGTCTCTTAGATGCCTTTTCCAGATGGCACCTTTCACCTAACTCACAGAACAAAGGGACAGAAGACAACCTGAGAACCTTAACTCCCAAGGCACAGGAGAGGTTAAGAATGTTCTGCAGGGAATGCTTGTCCGAAGTTAAACAGGCTCTTTAGTACAGGACTTGTCAGAGCCTTGATGGTGCTGTGTGTAGGAGGATCTCTCTGTGGCGTTGCAGGAGGTGGGCTTTTCCAAGCCTATTTGACCATGAACCTGAGCTCCTCTTGGGACCCTAGTATTCTCTGGAACATAGTTTGGGAACCCCTGATAGAGTTCAAAGCCAAAGGAAACAACTTTCAGCAGCTACTGGAAGAGAGGGGCCCTCACCAGTTCCCAGAGTCTCTAGGGCAATTGGGCTTCAGATGCCTAAGAATTGCCCCCTTTCCCCTGCACCCCATCCTCGGACTGGCCTGAGCACATGAAGATGGGGGAGAGGCAGGTGGGGGATGAACCACTGGCCCCATGGTGGGGCAGTGGGGGTGGCGCAGGTCACACTGCCAGCTTGGTTTAATCTTAACGACAGGTGACAAGGATTTGAGGAAGTGAAACTGCTTTGAACGAGAAAGTGTCACCAGCTCCATGAGGGTGGCAGCGACTATGCAGGTGTTCGTGGCTGAGGTGGGCAGCAAAAGGGGCCGGCCGGGGCCCAAATAGCAGCTCTTGTGATCCAGATTAATATGCGGTAGCTCCTGCTGCAAACGCTCCGGATTCATACTCTCCTGCCCAGGGCGAGCCCAGGTGCAGCAGCCCGCAAGGGAGAAGGGGAGAAGGGCTAGGCAGGTGTCCCCACCAACCTGGGGGCTCCAGCTTCCCTAGCAGAGCCCCCAGCCAGGGAGAACCGACTCAGCTTCCCTCATGGCAGCATCAGGGCCTGTACCATGGACCTCAGGCCAGGACTTGGGGCAAGAGGGACATGCAGAGTGGCAGAGGGAAGGAGGAAGGAGGAAGGAGAGAGAGAGAGAGAAACAGATAAGAAAGGCACAGCAGAAAGATGTGGGAAGCCCAAGCTAATGGCAGCCATGGATGGGTGGGGGCGGTGCAGACTTGGAGGGGGCTGCCCAGCTCTCCCAACCCTCAATGAGCTCTGATTCAAAACCTCTGATTCTCGAGCTCACCACAGCTCCCGGGACCCCTAGTTTCTGAGGGAGGCATAGGGTGCAAGGCCCAGTGCAGAGCTGGAAACAGGTGCTCCCCCTTGGGCCGGCACCTGATCTCACCGAGCCCAGTGTCCACTCTTTAGAGGTAGGGAGACGAGTGCAACTGGCCTTAACCTTGTTGGGAAGGATGCGAGAGCAGGTGAAGTGCTCGGATCAGGCCTGACCCCTGGCCAGCACTCTCCTACAAGGCCACCAACACTGCCTGTTAAATGGTGTCCAGGAATCTGCTACTGGTGTGGGATGGAGGTGGGGGAGGCATTGCAGTTTGCAGAGGGAAGCCGGGCTGTGCGGCCCCTGCATGCTGAGCCCACCCCAGGGTTTACGTAACAGGCCCTGGAGTTGGCTGAGGCTGCAGCGTGAGCTCTTCACCAGAGACCTGCCGAGGGGACTCAAGTCACCCAGAGCTGGAGCCTTGTGGAGCTCACATTTTCCTCTTGGCCATTCCCGGGGCGGATGCTGGGCAACAGGATACCAGGCCGTGTCCCACAGCCTGGCCCCGACTCCCTTCCCTCCGCTGGGAAGGAGGAAGCCCAGAGCCAGCACCCCTTTCTGTGGAGTAAGCAGGCTGGCAATGCAAGAAGTGGTTAAAAATGCAAAAAGCTGTTGGTTTTGATAAAGAAAAATGCAGCTGCAACATCTGTTTGACTCTTGTTTGCAGCTTCATCAACGCTAAGTGGTCAATAAATCAGAGTGGCATGGCGTTCCGTTTCTTCTGGGGCTCTGTCATTAATCTCGTGCCAGTTCTCATGAAAAATGGAGGAGAGAGGCCGTGTGATAGTGAAAATGTATACATTACCCAGAAAGTCCTAATAGCATGTAATAGTGGCACACACCTCCCCACTTGCCGAGGGGGCACCGGGAACGGCCTGTGCGCGCCAGCCGGGGAGGAGGGGCACGAGCGAGAAATCAGTGTGGTTTGCAACGAGAGCCCATTCTATTATTGCATTTGTCACATTAGCGCCATTTATGCAGATTCTGAATGCCCGGTAAGCCCGACCTTCAGAGGCACAGCCTTCTCTGTACCTGGGTGCTTCATAAACAATGAGGGTAGGAGCCCACGAAATAGGAGTGCAGAGCAGGCAGGAGGAAGGGCAGGATTTATTGGGGAATGAATAAATGATGATGGCAGGTGGCTCAGGGCTGTGGTGCCACTAGGCTGCAAGGCAGAGAAAAATCCTCTTGCCGTGTCCCGGCTGCCCTGGGCAGCTGGGCACCTATCCTCTCTGCTCTGGATAGAGGCATGAGGTGGGGGGCGATGGTCCCACCAGAAAGGGGGATGGTAGGGGGAGGGCTAAGCAGGCCCAAGGGCCTGGAGCTGAGGCCTGCGCAGGGTGGAAGGAGCTATGCTCCCCAAGAAGGGCCACAGTGGGTTGGCACCTGCAGCTCAGGTCTCCTGGGATCTGCCGGCCCCTGGAGGCTGCTGCCTCCCTCCTTAGTTCTCTCTTCCCTGCCACAGATGGGAAAAGGTGCTCATGGCGCCAATGCATGGAGCTGCCGTACCGTGCTGCCGTCCCTGAGCATGTGCTGGGTGCTCCTCTGGGACAGAAACAGGCCACACACGCACCCCCCAGTGGACACTTCTACTGCCAAAGATCGCTTTCCGAGTGTCAGCTGTATCCTGTGCGCCGCATTCAAGCCACACGTATGTTTCCTCCTTTAGTCTCTTCAACACTGATGGACACAGGTGCTACTGTTATCCCCATTCACAGAAAGAAGAGTGCGTTTGAGGGCACTGAGATTCAAATCCAGCCCTGAGCTCAGAGCCACTATCCCCACACCACCCCTCTGCCACCCTGGGGCTCTGCAGGACTCCTGGACACTCCATGGGAGGGCTGCACACTCTGCTTCAGTGCCCCGGTGGCAGCAGCCCAGTCAGTGTCAGTGCCAGAGCAAGAACGGGTCCAGGGTGCCTGGCCAGGTTGTGTGGGTGCAGGGAGCTGGCGGGAACAAGGAGAGGGCTGGAAGACTCCTGTGCTGGTCTGGAAGCTCCTCAGGGTGGGACCAAGGATGCAGATGTCCCTGTCTCCACGTCAAGGGTGCACAGTAGTCAGGACACCCTCTGTGGTCAGGCAGGGGTGTGTGGGGGAGGTGAGGGAACGGCCAAGAGGAACGAGACCTGGAGCTGAGCACCCGGCAACTGGAGGCAGATTCAGGTCCTCAAAGTTGAGCGGTTAAAGGAGAAGCAAAAAGAGAGAGCAGGGAGGGAGTAGGAGCCAAGAGAGGGCCCCTGGTGCCCCCAGGAATAGGCAGGGCCAGTGGTCAAGCGGGCTCCTCCGGGGAGCCAGGCCCTACGTCATTGCTGAGTGTCGGGATTCCCCTGCAGTTGGCATGGCAGGACACACAGAAAACCTCCCTGTGTCCTTGCCAGCACTTGGCAGGGCCGGAAAGTGCGAGTGATGACCAGCAGGAGGCTTGGAGGGCCCTGCAAGCGAAACCCCCGCAGCCCCTTCTGACGGCTGCCCTCATTAAGCGCATACCACCGGGAGTCTGGGGCCGGCAGTCCTTCCCTGCTTTGGAGGGAGGCTGGGAGACTTAATTAGTTAATGTGGGTAAAGTGGTCTGAAGATGAAAAACCCTGGGTAATTGCTGAGTGCTGCTGCTGTTGTTATTACACAATTACCAGAATTTTCCAGTCATGGGAATATAGTTAAACAATTTCCACCTGGTGCGGGGTTGTGGGAACCATGCCGGCGTAGGCACTGTCTTGCTCTGCCTCCTCCAGCCTAGAGGCCACGTGGAAAGGACACACTAACAGTGGGAGACCATGCCCAGCATGATCCTGGGCACGTCCTCGACACCCAGAGGACGCCGAGGTGAAGGATAATTTACCATCTCCCTGAGCAGATAAAGACGCGTGGGCTTCAACAGGAGCCAGAGGATCCCAGCTGCCTGGACTTTCCAGAAGCCTCTGATATCGTTCTACCCAAAGGCCCCGGGAAGGTCAAGCTATTCTGGACGGACGTTGCCGGGGAGGACCTTTTATCGCGCAGCAAGACCTGGCTGCCCAACAGCACACATTGGGTGGGGGCCAGGCCTGGCCTTATTTAAAATCATTATAAATGATCTGGGGGAAGAAATGTCAATAAAATCTCCACATTTGCAGATGACACTGAACTTTTATGGGTGATGGAGGCTCTCAGAGGTTGTACTGGTGGTAGAAGAGTGACAGATGGATTCCAACGCAAGGCTCGGGAGAAGCAGAGCCAGCTGCCCACGGAGGCTGGTGGGCCCAAACCGCCGTGGGCAGACCCAGGGAGGCCCCCGGGATTCACAGCAGAGCCGTGGGCAGAAAAGGCCCAGCCTGGAGACGGGGCACAGCCTGGGGGCTGGAAAGGCAGCGGCAGAGGCTGTCTGTGTTACAGACCTTGACCCGGAACAGCGAGCATCGGGTGAAGGAACATCAACAGAGGAGGTGCAGGCAGCCCTGGGAAAATGGAGATAAGAGCTTTTCTGTCCAGAAAGACAAAAGCAGAGAATGATTCAAGTCTCTTGGGTCAGAAAAGGGAGAAGGCGAAAGTGCTTTATCTCTGGATCCCCGAATGCTGAGAATAAGGGTTCCCATCCTCCAGAGCCCAGGGAGGTAATTTCAGCACAATCAAACTACACAGCAGGCAGTAAACGTATGAGACTCATTATTCCAAGGGAGACATGGGCTGAAAAATGTAGAGAGATTTTTCTAAAATGGGTGACATTAGTTCATAGATGGCCGGTCCTAAGGTGTTACGGAAGGAGATTGGGATGTTGGGGTCATCTCTCTCTGGGACCCAAATCCAGGAGGTGCCATGATGCTTGGTGCCTTCCCAGGGTGGAACTCAGGGCTGGGAGTGTCAGCTGTGGTGCTCAGCATCCACCTATCCATTTGTCGCTTGCCAGAGACTTGTCAGGGACGCAGGCTGCCTGTGCCCTGCAGTTGGCACAGCCCAAGCTTGGATGAGATTGTTGGTTCGTGTCCTGTTTGTCTCCTGCTCTCACCTTGAACTAATTTTTGATTTATTAGAGATCACTGCGACAGTCGCTTCAAGCAGCCCCGGGATAAGAGGACAGGGGCCTTTTGCTGGGACACAGAGAACTCCTACAGGGAAAAGGTCCTGCTCAGGTGCGCAGCCCTGACCCGGCAGACACCGAGGGCCGTGCAGCACAGGTGCTCAGTGAGCAGGTCTCAGAGGGCAGTGGTCCCTGCTCCTCTGCCCTCCTCTCCCCGCCTGGGAGCCAAATCCAAAGCCCACATGGCCTCCTTCTCCCCAGCCTCAGAGAGGCCCTGCCTGTGGCTAGACTTGTCCATGTCCTCCCGGAAGGCTAGAAGCTAAGTCCACAACACCCCCCATCTCTCCCACCTTCTCCAAGGACATGCTCCCCAGTCCTGCTCCCAGGGCTAGTGTGCCCACGCAGAGCCCATTAGGCAGTGAGTCAACCCCATCAGATGACAATGGCACCACACAGTCATCGTGGCGTCTCTAGAGGGACTGATGTGCTCCGGAGCTTTTCCTGTCCATCTGCTCCCTCCACAGCTCTTGAGGAGGTTGGGCTTGTGCCACCATCCCCCCTGGACTGAGAGGTGCCACACGATGTGCTCATGGCCACATGGCTAATGGGAAGCAGAGCTAGACCCAACTCCAGCACAAATGGTGTTCTTTTGATAAAAGTATCCAAATTTTCTTTAGCAAACCAGCAACCTCCCTCCCACTCAGTCCAGGGTGGAGCGTATGACTCAGGCTGGCCAACTGGAGCCTTGCCTTCTCTGGGCCATGCTGATTGGCTCCAGGGTAGACTCATAGCTCCTCCAGAGCCAATCAGAGCTAATTCTGGGACTTTGGCTGGAGCCAGCAAGAGGCAGGGATGCTCTTTTCTGCTGGACTTGAACTTGGGAGGATGAAACCTAGTGCTCTTGGAAGCTATCTCTGGCCAGCACATGGAGTCCAAGAAGGGAGCTGCCTGGAGGAGGCAGAGCTGAAGGAAGGAGACACTATGCCTCGATGCTATTCATTGAACCCCTGGATCCATTCCTGTCTGAAGCCAGCACTCCCCAAGACTTTTCAGGAACTTGAATCTCTAAATTTCCTCTTACTCTGAAGTCAGTTCAAGTTGAATTTTCTTTTGCATCAACCAAGAACCCTAACTGCTAAAAAAAAAAAAGCATATATTTTCTTTTTGCTAAGCCAGTAACTCTCTCTGCTATATAATTCAGACTGTCCTATGGTTACAACTACCACCACCCATATGATTACTAAGAACTATCACTTCTTTAGTCCTGTGTGTTTCCGGTGCTGGGTGCTAAGTACCTTGCAAGACTTACCTTGTTTAATCCTCACAACAACTGCATGAGGTAGGACTGATTCTGACCATCTCTACCTTACACACAAGAAATCTACAGCATAAAGAGTTAAGCAACCAGCCAAAGCCCACCCTTGAGCCCACATCGTTCTGATGCTGAAGCAGCAAAGTGGTTGACAGTTGTGCTCCAGAGACCACTGTCTGGGTTTGATTCTGGGTTCTGCTCCTTCCTAGCTGTGAGCTTTGGGCATCATTATGCATCAGTTTCCTCACCTCTAAAATGGAGAGAATAATGGTACATTTCCTGAGGTGGTTGTGAAGATTAAGTGAGATAAAGCATTTGGACAGTGCTTTATTCATACATAGCAAACATTCAAAACTGCCAGGTATCACTTGACTGACCTCTCAAACCAGTGTTACTTCATCTTGTGCTATTGCTGCAGACAAAGTTTCCCTATGATCTTACAGAACTTATATGTGGAGCAAAACCAAAAGGACTCAGACATTGCTTATTTGGGAGGTGTAATTCTGTAAGACAGGAGCCCATCTAGGCAAAGGGAAGAAATTCTTCTCAAACACTGAGGAAGCGTCATTGTGTCCAAGGGATGCTCAAGCTGTTGAAGGGATTTTGATGAGCGATACACCAGCCATTCACATCTAATCATAAAAACAGGATCTCGAAGATAATTCTTGACTATCCTCCAAATGCTGGAAGAAAATAAAGCTATATTTCCTTGAAAAGTATTCTATAAGTCTCTGTAAATTAAAGAGATCACCACCCAACTCCATCCTGCTCCATGGCCTGAATGTGTGGGGGCCCCCTGGGCCCCTGGGCCCATTTCTAGTCCTCATCTGGATGATACAGGCAGCAAGTGCCTTGCAGGTCCTTGAGGAACTCCAGGCCATTCAAACCCTTCTCTAGTAATTACCATTAACTTCCTGAATGCTTCATGTATTTTAATTTGTGCATGAAAGATCTTCAAGGATCCTACAAATCATGGGCCTCTTGGAACAGAGGATGATAAAGGTGGGGGAAACTTAGGGACCATCTAGGCCAACTTATCTAGCCCCTTCCATTTCCAGTTGGGACAACTGAGCCAGGAAGACTGTGACTTGCCCAGTGTCCCCCAGCAGATAAGGAGGGAGAGAAGACAGGGACTCCCTGCTGGCTTCTTATTCATGCTCCCTTCCTGACATTTGTGTCCATTCTGAAACTGATGATTGCACCCCGTTTGCTTTGCAGAGAGAATATGCAGAGGGGCAGAGCAGGCTGTCACACACCCAAAGTGGTGTTTAGAACAAGGCTGGCTTCATGGCCAACATGCTCCTGCACAGCTTTGAGGGTGAATCAGGTCCTGAGATCTCTGGTGGCTGGAAAGGGGCCCTGAGCTCAGCTCCTTCAGAGCGTACCTTTCTGTTTAGCATTGTCCTGGTGGTGGGGTCTATAGGATTTTTATGCTCTGGCAACTGTAACGGTGAGATTCTAGCAATTATTTTAGAGGAATCATGATTAAATTGGGCTGTATGTTTTTTTAATGTGTTCCCGGTTCCTCTTTAGTACCTTGGTAGGACGAGATAACGAGTAATCATGGAAGTAATTGTGGCCCTCAACAGTTTGTGTCTTGAAAGAGTGACTGGGGGTTAACAAAGCCACTGCAGGGCAAGGTTTGGATTAGAAAATACAGTTTTTCTTTTTGTTATTTTCTTTTTAAATCCCTCTTTATCTTCTTCCTTTCTCCAGTGGCTCCTGGAGCTCACTGATAACCTGTGAGCCTCCCCAGGTAATAACGGCCGCGGCACTAACGACACAAGCAAATCCGGGGCCGCCCCTCTGCAGAGCGGCTGCGGCAGGCCCGCCCCCGCCCAGAGCCTGTGCCCTTCCAGCTTGTGCCCCAATCCAACAGGCTCGACATCCTCAGTACCAACACGGACCCACATGCCGTCTTCGTCTATGCATCCTGAAACCGCTGGCTGGAGCCAAGCCTCGAGGCTGCCCTGGGCCAGCCCACCATAAACCCAACACTGCCTCCAAATGTCCCCTCGCTTGGCAGATGCTGAAGACACCAGTGGGGTGGGCGTCTATGGCCAGCAGGGGGCTGAGGGCCCCACTCACCCCTCTTCAGAGGGTGACAGAAAGGCCTGGCTTCCTCTGGCTTCCTCTGGGCATCTCTAAGCTTCGTGCTTAGGGACCGAGACCTCTGTCAGCTCGTGGGGACAGAACTGAGGCACAGAGTGATCATGTGGCCTTCACTCTCATGGCTCTCAAGTCTGAGGCGCTGCTGATGCCAGCAGAGAGATGTAACGAAGGGGTGAGACCCCCACCCCTGTCGGCCCCTCACAGCCTCACCCACTCACCTGGCACCCGCATCCCGGCTGGCCTCTAGTCTCTGAGCCAGGCGCTCCCATCTGACTTGCAGAGCTATCTTCCCAAGCCCTGGCTCTGGTGCACCATCTGCTGCTAACCTTCCATGGCTCCTCATTTGCTGGGAATGCAACTCCACTCCTGATACCAAAGGCCCCTACGACCACCCCAATCCACCTTCCATTGGCACCTCCCCTGCCCCTTCTCATGCAGCCTGCTCTGCCCCCACAGCCTGGGATCCTCCCACAATCCATCTGCTTGTCAAGACCCAGCTCCATTGCCACATTGTCCTCAGCGCTTCCCCTCATCCTTCCCATCAAGAAAAACTGCATTCTCCTTGGGACTTCCCAGCAGCCCTCTGCACCTCCCTTACAGCATCAGACAGTCCTGACCCTTCCTGCTGACCTCTGGACACCAGGACTCCAGAGAGCAGAGTACGTGTCAGAAGGAGAGTCACTCACGGCAGGGGGTGACAAGTGTTGGTTAGATCCATGGCTGGCTGACTACATCTGTCCTTGGGGGCAGTGAAGGGGGACACTCAGCCTGGACAGACCACTAGGGGGTGCCCCTGTGCTGGGGGCCAGGTAGCAGCTTTGGAGGAGAGTGAGGACATCTGCCGACATCCACCCATCGCTCTCTCCCTTCATCACTTCCGCCTTTGCTAGGGCAGAGTGAAGGACGCTGCAAAGCCTTTCTGGGAACTTCTGTGTGTGAGCTTATTTGAGTCTTCATTTTAACCTATTTCCCCTCTGTTTTCACCTGTGGGCACAGTGGTATACCGGGATGGTTTGTTCCAACCTCTCACACCAAGCCCCACTCCCCATCTTGGCCCTTGGGATCCTGCACTGAAACCACGGCAGGCAGCTTTCTTTCCTCCAAGCTCAGACGGGTCCCAGAAATCTCACAGCAGAGTTCTGGGTTGGCATTACCAACTGATCAGCGCCAGTATAAGGGACAAAACGTAGTCACCATCTCTGCATGTGCACACACACATACACATAAGCACACACACACAGACACACAAACACAGACACACAAACACGCACACACACATGCACATACCCCTTAGCTGGGAGACCCACTGCTCTCTCTCCGTGTTTGTTTTTAGGTCTCACCACGGCTGCCTTGAAGCTGAGAAAACAGATGCCGGGCCGAGGGCCTTGGCACCAGCCCAGGGTAACTGGGACACCCATGTTTGCAAAGGAAGCATTTGTGAAGTGTGAAGAAATCAGAACAGCGCCGTTCAAAAACTGTGTTTAAATTTCACTCAAAATGTTCTATTTTGTGTTTGGGATAGAGTCCCTTTGGAAAAAACACTTGCTGGCATTTGCAAAGCGCTGTTGCTATGGAGCTGTTAAGAGACGTTAGCTACCCGGGGATGGCAATTAATTGTGGTGGTTGTAGGTAAATCAAACCAGCAGCTCCTTTGGAGAAAGCTGTTGGGAAAGGAGAGGCTAAAAGGCAAAGTTGAAAAAGTACCTCTTCTGATTGAGGATTTCGGATGCCTTTCTTAGCGATTTCTTTGTGCTTCTCTTGCTACGTAGGAGCAAGAGCACAGCGCTTGGAGCACATGAGAACACAGGCCTTCCCTGCAGTTAATTGGAGAGTCTGGGGGCTCCCAGCTCACCTACTCTCCAGCCGGGTGCTTTGAGGGGGGAGTCTCAGCCTCTCAGAGGAACAGTTTCCTCCTCTATAAAGCAGGAATAACCACGGTACTCACTTCATAGTGTATTCATTCATTCATTCATTCGACAGATCTCTCTCAAGAACCATGACATGCCAGGGACTGGCCTAGGTCTGGGGTCTACTGTGAACAAGACTAAGCTGAGCATGGAAGAAACAAGCTACGAATATTTGAAGGAAGAAGAAGGTGACTCTGGATGGTGCAAGGTACAATGAGCACAAATCATCAGGCCGATGGGGGTGAGAGGTGAGAACCGCCAGGGAGCTTGGGGAAGGCCTCTGTGGACGTGGCTGAGTTTACGATAGTAAGAAGCTGCTGTGTGGAGCTCTGGGGGAGAAAAGGGTTCAGGCACAGGGAACAGTGACGAAGCTCTTAGGACAGACTCGAGCCCACAGTGAGCATCTGGGAAAAGGGCCACCCAAAGAGGGGGCACAAAGGTTGGCCTGGAGAGCCGAGAATGGCTGGTCAGGGCCGGGTTCCGTGATGGCTCTCTGTCCGCCTTGCTCGCCTGGCATCGAGCCTGGCAGCTGGCCCAGACCCGGGCTTGGCAAATATTTGTTGAATACGTGAAACGGTCCAGGAACACCTGCATGTTGAATGAACCTCTATGTGGAACTGAAGATTCAATCTCCCCATGGAAGGAAAACCTCCGCATTTTGAGATGCAATGACCAGGAAAAGCCCATCCCAGCCGTCGGGACAAAACACACGACTACCCATTAGGGAGAAAATTACCAAAGTTTTAAGTTGTTTGAGGCTTATTCTGAAAGAACAATCTGTTTTGTTAGTTATTTGTTGAATGAAGGAATAAATGATGGGTTAAAATTAAGTCAGCTGTTTTCAGTAGCAGATACTAATTTTGCAATTGAAATAAGATAGAAAGAGTATACCAATATGTTATCTTGCTTACAGTCAAATGATGGAAAGAACTTGGATGTGGAATTAGCTCAAATCTCACCTGGGCTACTTGCAACACTGTGTGATCTTGGGCCAGTTACTTAACCTTTCTGGGCCTCACATCCCTCACTGGTAAAATGGGGATCTTCATGTCTACCTGACAGGGCCTTTGTGAGGACAAAGAGAGGGATAATGGAGGGCGCCCAACACAGTTCCCAGCAGGCAGTAGCCCCTCAGCCACTGATTAATGAATTAAGGAACAAACCAATCTCTGTTCCCCTGCAATCCCCGGAGCTCCAGAATCATGAACTGAAAGAGCAAGGTCAGATTTACTGTGCCCTTTTTCTTTTGTTTTAGAGGTGACTAACTTTCCACTTGACAGCTGTTTCTGTAAAACTAACTATTTGACATGACTACAATGTCACACGAGGTCACCCAGAGAAGACGACTTGCCTTGTCTTTAGCATATTCTCTCTAGAGGCCCAGGGAAGCCAAGACGTGGCAGAGCTGAGTTGGTGCCTGGAATTTTGCAACAAACCCCGGCAAAGTGAGAATCAAAGTGACCTTCTTGGAAGCAACAGTTTGGGGCCAGGCTGTGTCGCTGGCACCCCTGCCCTGCTCAGGGTGGCACAGACCATTCCTCTTCCAGGATCTTCTGGAAGGGCCCGCACAGTGCTTGGCACCCCCAGCCCCACTTTCCTTGTCATTGGCGTACACACCCGACGATGGAGAGGGTGGAGCTGTCACCGCCAGGCAGAGCACCTGACAGGGGATTAATTTCTGAGTTTCTTATAAACTTTGAGGAGAGTATCTCTCTCGAGTCCTGCTGCCAGGACAAGGTTCACCAGAGCTTCCAGCAATTTTAATATTGGAGTTGGCGCCAGTCTTGCCACTGTCATAAGCCAGCATTTGGCTTAGCAAATGTCCCAGGAGCAAATGGAAAATTCTTGGCATCTGAGACTGCAGCCCCATGTGAAAATTCTGCTGATGCTGACAGGTGACAGTGACAAGATATTCCGGCTGCGGACTGTCACCATGAAGTGGAAGGGCTCTGGAGCTCTTGGTGCCCACCACAGGCTGTGCTTGGACCAGCGGCGCCTCTCCTTGTGGCAGCTCCTTCTGGCTGCCGCTTGCCCTGCTTGGCCCCTGCCCTGCTCTCTCCTGTTCGCCGGCCCAGTCAGGGCTCATTGCCTCTCGGGGACCTTTGCCTCTCTCCACCCCCAGCCCCGGTGCTTCCAGCATCGGACAGAACTTTGACGGATTCCCTCCATGCCTCTGACCTTCCTTGCTTCTCCCTCTCTCTCCTGGCTCTACCTTCTCTGGCCCCATTCCTCCTGCACCTGTCCTCCAGCTGCCTCTTCTGATGCCGCTTCTACCCTTCTCTTGTCAGAGGACGCCTTGGCTTGGTCTGAACTGGCAGGTTCAATTTCTCAAGCAAAACCTTTGAATCTCTCTGACCCACTCTTGAATTGTCTTTGTTCCCGAGCTACGAAGCAGCTCATCTCAGCCTGGCCAAGGTTCGCCTGAGGGCCTTGCCCTCTAAATCGCACCTTCTCTACTCAGTCCCAGACATTCCCTCCACCCTCTTCTTTCCTCCCTCCTTCCAGCCCACATTTATGGGATGTCACTCTGTGAGTGCTGGCGTGGATGCAGAATGGCTGGACAAACGCTGACGGCCTCCTAGGGAGATACTCATGTCCAACAAGGCAGAGTAGAATATATTATTTCTTTTTTGTCCTTTTGCCAGAGGTAACAGAAAGTTTGGTGGGAGAAGGGAAGGAGGGTGATGACTGGGCCTGTGTTCTCCAGCTTTCAGTAACATCTGGTGGGTAAGCCATCCTCCTCTCTCCCCTCCCCCAGGGAGCAAGGCATCATGGGAATATCCTGGATGAACGCCAGGCTCAAATAAGGCTTCTCAACTTTGCAACGAGAGACACTGGGGGTGGATAATTCTTTGCTGTGGAGGGCTGTGCTGTGTGTTATAGGATGTTCAGCAGCATCCCTCACTAAATACCAGCTGCATCCTCAAATGGTGACAACAAAACTGTCTCCAGACATAGCCACATGTCCCCTGGGGAGTAAAATCACGCCCATTTGAGAACCATTGGCTCTAATGGCCCCAGGTCCCATCCACTCTCTTGGTATCATATTGTTCAATGTTCAAGACTCCAAAAGGGATGGAGAAGAGTTAGACTGTCCTTAGAGGGAACTTAAAAGGTCTGAAACTAGTTCTGGTCTGTTCTGGGGTTCATTTTCTTGTTACTTTTGATTTTGTACATATACATTTCTTTGAAAGTGTTCAGCATTTATTAAGAGCATTACTGGCTGGGCGCGGTGGCTCACGCCTGTAATCCTAGCATTCTGGGAGGCCAAGGCAGGAATATCACTTGAGATCACGAGTTTGAGACCAGCCTGAGCAAGAGCAAGACTTCATCTCTACTAAAAATAGAAAAAACTAGCCAGGTGTCATGGTGCTTGTAGTCCCAGCTACTTGGGAGGCTGAGGCAGGAGGATCATTTGAGCCCAGGAGTTGGAGGTTGCAGTGGGCTATGATGATGCCACTGCACTCTAGCTGGGGTGACAGAGTGAGACCCTGTCTCAAAAAAAAAAAAAAGTGTTACACATATTATGGTGGATGCTGCTGCGTCATCTACACAGCATTTATTCCCCATCAGAGTCTTTCCTCCTCAATGTCCCCAGGAGGCTCAGAGGATGGAGCAGGTAAGCCTGATTAGCCAAGCGTTCTCCCATCCCTCCATCCGGGATTATTTGGGAATGGGTATATGGTCCAGTTCTGATCATGGGGTGAGAGAAGTGTGAGGGTTTCCAGGAGAGGTTTTTTCACTGGTAGGAGCTGTAGGATATCCCATCTCTTCTTCCTTGAGGCACTGACCTGTGTCATATGAACTGGGCTTGCTACAGTCATCTTGCTCCCAGCAGGACCATGAAGCCACCACTAACAATATAGCAAAGAATTGGTTGGTGACAGTGCTGAGCCCCTGAACGGACTAGCCCTGCAGCAGGCACTCCCTCCAGCTTTCCATGCCGGGGATATAGGAACGTTTGTGTTGCTTAAGCTGGTTTCAGTTGGGGTTTCTCTCCTTGGGTGCAGGAATATCTTGCCATGGCATCATTCAGCAGTGATAATAAATGGCAGGGGGAGAAGCTGGGCTGTAGTTTTCCTCCTAAGACCTGGATCTCAATGTACCTCTTCACGCTTTCCCTGTCTTGCGCTGGGCACGTTCTGAAGCCCCACAACCTCAGCTGCCTCTCTGGCCCTGGCCTCACTGAGATTTGTTTGAGATACCAAATTTCTTGATCAAATTTGAACACATATCTTATGTCCCTTCCCTATTTCTAATCTGGAATCAGGATAAGAGGGGGGAAAAAACATTTCCAGAAAGAACGGATGGCTCTACATTGAAACTCAAATAACATAACAGCTTTCAAACTGGCATTTGCAATTGGGCTGAGTTAACCTAATTCAATATCAAAGGAACAGGGAAGTTTTTAATTATCTCATTCTCCTAATGGGAGAAGAAACTGGTTCCATGGGATGTAAACACCCTAAGCCACAAGGTTTTCATGTAAATTACAATGCTCAACTTGAGCTGACAAGGAGAGGGGACATTTCTTCCTGTTTGATGGCATTCCCTGATGTGTGGCCTTTTCCTAGAGTCATAAAAAGGCAGTAAATTAAGAAGGCACTGTAAAATATCATCGGAACTGGCTGGGATCAACCACAAGGAGCTGAATTCCCAGCCAAAGCCTTGATAAGGATGGAGACATAAACAGCATAAAGCCAGGTTTTGGGGCAGAGGCTCCTGGCCAGGAGAAAGCAGACATCTTTTCCAAAGGTGCAGAGTTGCAGATCTGCACCTGCACACAAAGCAAGGTGAGAGGAGTCCACAGGATTGGGAAAAGAGGGCTGCCCACTCCTAGAAAACGGTCCTCTCTGGTGGGGACCTGCTGAGGCTTGGTACCAAAGTGGAATCTGCTCTCGCTTGGAAGGCAACCTAGGCTGAGATGTCACCTTTCTATTCACCACTCAGTTAACACTCTCTTGAGTCACAGGCATGGAGGCATGGAGATGGGAGAAGAGATAGTCCTTGTCCTCAAGGTATGTGGGGGAAGACAGATGATGGGCCAACCATACAGTCTGACATGATCAAAGTTAGCTAAGATGACAAGGGATGATGGTAAGAATGCTGGCCCCAGTGGAGAAATGCCCAGGCTGCTGTGGGAGCACCGCATCTCAGAAGCAGACTCAAGTTCATCAGAACAATTCTGGAGCACCTACTGTGTGCATGGAGCCGGGCTGAGTTCTTGCCCAGACAATGCTAAGAAGAGCTAATGTCGGTCTGTGTGAGGCCCTGGGCTGCAGGCTTTAAGTAGTGTCCTGGGTTGAATTCTTCTAAGAACCTTATCATGATCAGCCTCACCTCAGAGCTGAGGAGACAGGCTCAGAGAAGTTAAGGAACCTGCTCTGGTCACTGTTTCATGTTAGAGGAGCCAGCACGTGAGCCCAGAGCAAGCCCCTTTTGCCCTGGCCGGCCCAGCTCCGATGCTGGACGTACGAGTGGCTAAGACTCTTGACTCTCCATTCACTGGACTCTTTCAGAATCAAAAAGATTTGGGACCCAAGAGCAAATTCCTCTGAGGGAACATGATCCCTGGTCCTCTAGAAATAGTGCCATAGACCTTATGTGTGTGTGTGTGTGTGTGTGAGGGGTGTGATCAAAGTCCTCAAGGTGACCCTACCAGTGAGACATCTACCACCCCTGCTGTGTCCTCTCCTGAGGGTCCAAGTGTCTGATTAGCAGGGAAAGGTGCCACTCCAAGATGTAAATACACCCTGAGCCCTGAGGCTTTGGTTGTTTTGCTGAGACACTGGCCTGAGACACTGGGGCTAGATGACTGGGAGACTTCTGGGAATGTCCTCAAGCTCCTGGAGCCTTCCGATCTTTCCCTTGGCACCAGCAAGAATTGCCTCGAGCCATTTCAGGCAGAGGAGTGTCTACACTTTCAAAGTTTGCAAAGAAGGGGTTAATGAGCCCCTGAAGTTTTCCTCCCGATTCTCTGATGTGACACTTTTGTGCTCTGTCATCTCTTCCTTCGTTGGAGTTGGAGAGGGGACCTGGCAGAAGAGCTCTCCTGATATTTAGAGACAGAATTGAGAGACTCCTCAGCCATGACTGTGTATGTCAGTCACCTTGCTTCCGGGACACAGCCCCAGCAGCTGCCTGGCTGGAAATGAAGGTCAGAGCCACCAAAGCAGCCCGTGGCCAGACCTCACTCCTTCTCTGGGCTCCTGGCAGTCACACTTTCCCCACGGGAAGGGCTATTCATAGAACAGAAGGAGCATTCGCAGCTACACTCATCCCATGAGCTCAATGCTCCATGTCTTGGAGGGAACACTTCACTGCAGGTGACACCTGTGCGATGGCAAGACTTATTTGGGAGAAAGATTTATAATAAACAGCCTTATTTTATAGAGTCCCAAATATTTGCACAAAAACGAGCCCTTCGTATAACTTGCTCCATTTATCTCCCTGCTGTCACCGGGTGTATCACTCTATTACGTTATCTTCCAGTTCCTCCAGCTTCCTCACTACTTCTGTCTTCTCATTTCTACTGTAGTTGTCACTCTGGGGGACCCCATCTTCCCTCCCCTTCTGCCAGCTAGTGCTCTACCCCTACCAGCTCACCCCTCCATTCCCTCCAGGATTCTAGGGAGCAAGAGGAATGTGTGACTGGAGAAGGGCCTCGTCCAAAAGCCTTTCCGTCACCTCCCTGGGGCCTGGCTTCCATTTCAGCACTGTGCATAGCGCTCCCAGCGTTGTCTCTTTAACAGACTTGGCCTTGGCCTTGCAGGCCTGGGCTGACCCATTTGGAGCCTTTTCCAACACCTTCCTGCCCCATCTCTTTGTGTTTCCAACATTACAAAGTAAACCCCGATTGGTTTCTAACCTCCACAACTACCCAAGACACAGACTCAACAGCAGAGTGAGCAGCGTATAAAAAAGAAGCAATTTTAATTTCAAAGTTCTGCTGACATTCATCGAGTGCTCTCAAGGTTTATATAAACAGAATGCCTGCTTGAAATATCACTTTGAATTCCGTTTGTGCAATGGCACCTGTAATAGGCTGCTGTTTTGGTTTCTCTCAGCAATGTGAGCTTTTGTGTTTTAATATTCAGAGGCACAAGGAACAAGGGAAATTATAGCTGGGGAAGCCCAGGCTCAGTTCTTCATCATCCAAGTTAAATTTGGCTGCATGGAGGAAAAACATCCTTTTAAAAGGGCGGAAAATGGGAATAATAATCTGTTACGTTTACAAAACACTGAGTATTTTCAAAGCCCTCTCACATTCATTATCTTGTTAGGTTTTCACAGCAATCCTGTTCAAAACATTCCACAAATAGCTGCTGTAGGGCTGGGTGTTATTGGCAGACTCAGGAGGCCTTCATGGCAAATGGAGAAACTAAGGCTGAGGGAGGGTAAGTAACTGGCTCGAGGTCACTCCATGGTGGCCAAGTTGGGCAGGGCAGGCCTCGGCCAGGAGGTGGCAATGCCAGCTACCCCGTTTTTCAGGCTGTCTTTGCCCTTATGCCTCCCCTATGTCCCCAAAGCAACCTTGCATCTCTTCTCCCATGGCACACACCTTCTGCAGACCAAGTAGCCACAAGAACCCCTTGCCTGGGCTTCTGCCCTTTTAGGAGAATTAAAGCCAGAAGCAAAAGGAGAGAATCTTTACAAGCTGCAATCATCTTCATCTGCTCAGCCTTGACTTTGGGCCAAGAAGTGTGCCGTACCCTTGATGTGTTTTATTTCATTTGACCCTCTTAACAATTCTGAGAATGTTTTTAGTCCCAATTTACATCTAAGAAAACTGATGTTCAGAAGAGCATAGCTAATCAGTGTTACAGCCATAGCCACGGTCGAGCAGCCTGCTCCGGAGCCTGAACTTTCTGTCACTATGCCCTATATTTACTTCCTGTTTGAGGCCAGGGACAGCTTATAGCATCAGCCAGAGGGAGGACTGGGAGGGGTATGAGGCTGCTTTGCCTGTCTTGTCAGCAGGCAGGTTCTTTGCCTTCTGTAGACTGCTCCTGGGATGGGGACCAGAGCATTGTAGGTTCTGACATCCAGGGTCCTGGGGCTGCCCCTCTGCCTGGCATTGCCTTGGCCCCTTGGCATGGAAATCACTGGACTGCATGCTGTACATGGCCCAGGCATTCATGCAAACTTGCAATCACTTCAGCAAACATGTTTTTGTATGGATGAATGAATGAGTGAGTGAATGAATGAATGAGGAAAAAGGTCTGACTCTGCAGGTGTGCGGAGTGGGGCTCTGCAGCAGAAAGACAGCAGCAGTCAGGAAATGTACCACCTGCCCTGGCTTGAAGCCCTGCCTCTGGACAGAGACCCCTGCAGCGCCCCCAGCACATCCCAGCTCCCGGTGGGGGAGGTTGAGTGGGTGCAGGCGGAGCCAGGGCTTTCAGGGGTCAAGGTGATGAGGAGAATGGGAGACTCGGGGGTGGAGGCTGGGGAGTGCCAGGGCCCGTCAGATAAGCCTGATTTGATGTTCATGGTCCAGCCTGGGCTGGGCAGGCTGCTGGCGGATTGTGCCAGGCTCTGTCTCTGGGTGTGGTGTCATTTATAGGTTCCTGAAATTTGTTGCCTTTGATAACAGTGACAAGCCATAAACATCCCCAAGCGAGGAGTGTTAATAACACGGGAGGCATTTTTTAAGTGGTGGCTTTGGGGAGCCTTCAGCGTGTCAGCGCCAATGGGATGGCTGTTGTCACTGTCATATATCTGGGAAGTTATTCCGGGAAGGTCGCGTGGTGACTTCGTTGTCATTACGCACAAAATATTTCAATTTTCCAGAATAGAGTCGGTTCTGGCGTCAATGAATCTTCATCTCTTCTCCTTTTATGTCTCCCTGTTTGTCTCTGGAGTCTGGTGTTGTGTGAGCAGGCGACGGACATAAACAGGGGCTCAGGCTAGAACGGGAAGCTCCATGCCACAGCTGTGATGGGGAGGGGTGCGGGGGTCCGGGGGTCCAGGGTGAGTCCCCGGGGCCCTTTAAGTGGACAGGGGCTGATGGGCCAGTATAGGGCTCTGAAAGGAGCCCCCAACTGCCTCTGATCCCACCCACCCAGCCAAACTCTTTCCTGGTTGCAGCCTGCATCTTCCTTTGCTCTACCTTTGCTCACATCATCGCCTGTCCTGCCCAAATCCACCCCCTCTGTCCACCCACCCCTTGTGGGCCAGCCCGTCCCCGCCACCCATCCACTTCTCCGACTGAGAGACTGTGCGGCGGGTGTGATTCATCTGGCACTTAATCACTAGCTTTCCCGGGCCATGGCTCCCACTCCTGGCTTGGCAATGGGGCTTAAATCTTGTTCTATTTAACTTGTCCCCAATTTGTCACCACCTCCTCGTGGGCAAGGACCATGCCATAAATGCTCACGCAGGTCCCGCAGGGGCCGGCTGTGGCCCGGCGCCGCCACACATCCTTCTCCTCGAGGCCTGGCTAACCCCCACCTGTTCTTCTCTGAACCCTCACTGCCCGCGGACCACCTGGCTGGGGGGCCTCTCTGTGTGCTTCTGATCATCGACCCAGCCCACACCCACTGCTTGGGACCCTCCCCCCTATTTGTCTGTCTGTCCCAGCATAGCGCCAGACACAGCTAGTCTTGAATAAACAAGTGGATGAAGGGGCAGGGCTGAGTGGGGACCCTGTGCCTTTGCTCTGCATTTGGGTTCCACGGCAAACTGCTGACCGTAGAAACTAACGTGTTTCTACGCACAGCCCCGGCTACATATGGAGTGAACAGAGTCTCTGTCCTTGGGAAACATACACCTTGTGGAGGGACAAGACTGGCCACATGGAGAGGTTCTTGGGGTGGAGAGGACCAGCCCACAGGGGCAGTGGGCATTCCTGGGGAGCGGGCACTTGCAGACGAGGAGGCTTGAGGCCCAGAATCTTTGCTTTCACAGGCCCCACGTGTCATGTCCACTGCCTTCTGCCCACCTGACCTTTTCTTTGAAATGCCTTATTAACCCACAAAGGGCAGTCACGTCCCCTAGGAGCCCAGCGGATGGCCCCTGCTGTCTGATCCTGGCCTTGCTTGGAGTCCAGCCCCTGCCAGGTCCACAGTCTCTGAAACGCTAGCATGGCTACACCTGGCAGGCATCCCTCCATGTAGCCTGCGTCCCCTGCCTTTCTGGCCCAGTGAGCTCTGAGTGGGTTGGGCCAGCATGCTGCAGGCCAAGGCAAGGGGATGTGCAAGGCACAAGGCGGTGAGGAGCCCCAGCTGGCCCTGCTGGCTCGGCAATGGCAGTATCTTGCTCTAACCTGGCCTCCCTCCTGGATTCAGACGCTTTGGTCCAGACCCCTTGGCCAGGCCCCAGACCTCAGGCTGTGCAGGTGAGGCAAGGAGGCACTTGCTTGGGCACCAGATTTAAGGGGGTGCCAAAAAACTGAGTAATGAAGATAATATTTATTGCAATGCTCTAACCAGGCCAGAGCGTCAGAGGTATTGGGGATTAACCCTCTAGTCCACTGCTCTAACTCTACAGAGAAGCCGAGCTGGTGGAAGTCACATGGCTACTTGCACAGAATCGGTCACCACCGATTATTCACTGTTATTCACTGTTGTAGCCCCGTGTGCAATACGCATCTGGAGATTCCTTTCATTTAAGCAAGACATGCTAAGCAAAAGTTGGGTGCCAAGCCCTGTGTGGAGGAGCTGGGCAGGTCGTGGTGACGGAGCAGATTCTGCCCTTGTCTCAGGGAGCTGACGGTCGGGGGACAAGGGCAAGAACAGAAGCTACATACCCCAGCTTTTCCCTGGGAACCCATCTTTGAGGTCTTTACTTGCTGAACTGGCTGTGTGCATTTGCGAGGGCCTCGTGCTTGTCCACTGCTGTTGCTGCTGCTGTGTGCGTGTGTAGGTACACATGTGTGCGCATGTGTGCATGGGTGTGTGTTTGTGCACGACCCCTCGAGGGACTGTGCACCCCGGGAAGGTGGGGCTGGGTCTGTCTGTCCCCCTAAGCTTCTGCATCTCAGAATCTGGTTCTCTGCCCCGAGAACCTGCTCACCAGGTAGAGACTGCACTCACGGTTAGAGGAGCCGGGCACTGTGAGGAGACCTGGGGACCACCTGGCTCAGCTCTCGTTTTACAGATGAGAACATGAAGGCTAGGAGAGGAGAGGCAATCACAGTAAATAATAATAATAGTATCTTGTTTGGATTCTTCCCACACGCCAGGAACCTCAGACCCTGGAGTGCACTAGTGTTCACAGGCGCCCTGCGGGACAGCAGTCCCCACCTGGCTTTACTGACAGGAAGGGGGCTCAGAAACGCATAGCAATGCACTCAAGCTCATCCTGCCTGGCGGTAGTGGGGGATGGTTGGGATCCGGGGGATCTGACCAGGGGCTTGTGCTCCAATATCCTCAGCAAGGTCACTAGGACACGTGGTGACAGCTGGGACCCTGGACCCTGTTCCCTTCCCCAGCCAGTGTTGTGGCCTGGCTGGGGCCCCAAGGGAGGGCTGGTGGGCCCTGGGGATCCCTGGAGTCTCTGGGGGCTTGGAGGCCAGGGCTGGGGCTCCCTTCCTGCAGCTGCTCTGCCGCCCGCTCTGAGGGGCTTTGATTTGCTGTTAACACCCAAAGTTGAACGGAGGCTTATGAATCATTCATGAAGGTGCTCCAACAAGATCATTATTTTGAGTGTTGAGTGTCAGGAAAACAGCGTCTGACGGGTAAACATGATGTCTGATGACAGAACAGCCGATGGGATGACCCGGCAGCCGGGCACTTGCCATGCTGCTGGGAATTTTTAAACATTAAAAAAAATCCAACCCAGGCTCAGGGAAGAGCAGGCCAACTCATCACAAACCCCTGTCTGTGGCTGCCAGGGCAGGAGGCAAGGTGCAGGCAGCAGGGCCGTGGTGGGGGTACGGGTGGGGGGTGCAGAATGTCCTGGGAGCCCAGCATCCCATTCTCTGCCAAGAAGTGACTCAGCACAACCGCCAGCAGAGCCCCCAGCCCAGCGGGGGCTGGGCTGCACCAGGAAACTCCTCTCCAATACACAGTGCAGGCCTCTCAGTCAGTTTCTGCCCTAGCTTCCTCTTAGAATTTCCCAATAGAATGACCTTCTAGAAAAGGCCAGGCAGGGCCCAAGCTCCCATCGTCCACCTTGGCCCATGCCAAAGGCCTGGCCTCCTTTTGGAGAGCTCCTGTTCAGCCACAGACCGGATCCATGGCTGGCCGAGGCCCTGGGGGCCCTCCCCCGCCTCTGGCTATGTCGAAGCCACTTTCTAATGGATGACAGTTCGTCGATAGCTTCACTACCTGCATTACTTAGGCAGAACAAGGTGAGCCCTGGCTGTACCCTTGAGCTCAGATCAAATTGCTGGCCAGCAGGGAAGCTACAAGCAGTCGGATTTTCTAAGGAGAAAGAGACAGCAAGGAGACTGACAGGCCAAAGGGGGGTCCTGCTGGCAGGGTGGGCATAGCTCCTTCCCTGCCACCAGCCTCTCACGGAGCCCCATTTCCCTTCTCAGGGGAGGGGGGACAGGCCCTTGTATCATCCAGTCTCAGGCCCCAGCTTCTCTCTCAGGCCTTCTCTTGCTTCTTTGGGCCCTGGCTCTTAGTAGGGGAAGTGCCAAAGACACATACCTGTCCCCAGAGGAGGACCGTCTGGCCCTGGGCATGCCCCAGGAACCAGGTCCAGGAGGCTCCACCCTGGCTCTGTTTAGCCCATCCCTGCAGGAATTTTCTGGCAGCACCTCCATACCTCCCTCTGTCTACAGTGTCCCTCAGTTCTGTCAGGTTTAGGCCTGTCTGGTTGTCACATGCTTTCTGGTTTTTTGTACACCAGCTTCCTCCAGGCCTGCTGAGAGGAGCGCCAGGGCCACCTCAGAGATCTCAGAGCAGGGGGCAGGAGTGCCTGGGTCTGCAGCCAGGAGAGAGGCCCCACCCCACTGTGCATCAGCAGCACAGGCAAAGCATGGGTCCCCTGCAGGGCCACAGCCTGACCCAACTGGGGAAGGGTCTCAAGAGCAACCACGGCAGCCCAGAGGTGGAAAGGCCCTCCAAGGTCCCTTCCATCCAGCACAAGGACACCTTCTACCACACCCAGCAGGCTCCTCTTCGTGAACACTTCCAGGGGCAGGCGGCTTGCTCCCTCTCCAACATCCATTCCAACAATTTGGGTCATTACAAAATTCTTTCTTAACCTGAGTCCAAATCTACTTCTCTAGAGAATCTGCCGTGATTTTGTTTTCTAGATTCACAGAGGATAGGATTCCCCTCTTTAGGATGTGATAGTCCTTCAAAGATTTGAAGAAAGATTCACGCCACTCATCCATTCACATATTTATTCACCCATCGTCCATCCATCAACCCAGCCATCCATCCTTTCATTCATTCAACCACTCATCCACTCACTCACCCATCCACTACTCATCCATTCATCAGCTCATCCATCCACCCACCCATCCACTCATCTATCTACTCATCCATTCATCCACTTATCGATCTAACCACTCATCTACCCACTTGCCCATCCATCTACTCATCCATTCATCAACTCATCCATCCACCCACCTACCCACTCATCTACTCATGCACTCATACACCCATTCACCCATCTGTCTGTCCATCCATCTGTCCACTCATCAACCCACCCAACCATCTATCTACCCATCCATCTGTTTACCCATCCATTCATCAACTCATCCATCCACCCATCCATCCTCCCATCCATGTATCCATCCACCTATATCCATCCAAACATTTACCTATTATCTTCCCATCTATCTACACATCTACCCACTTATCCTCCTATGCCTCCACAGATTCACTACCATCCACCTATCATCCTTCCACCCATCAACCCATCCACTTACTCATCTGTTGGCTGTCCATCCACCTACCCATGTATCCTTCCATCCATTCACCCATGCACCCGTCCACACACCCATCCTTCCTTCCATTTAGCTGTATTGAGGACCTGTTAAATGCCTATACCACTCTGGGTATTGAAAGTTCCTGGCCTCAAGGTGCTTACTCTCCCAGTAAGGTAGCCATGTGACCAGAATCACACGGTAACATGAGTGCTCACCTAGAGGAATGCAGTCAGTGTTGGAGGCTTCTGCGGCTCCACACTCCCACTCTCTTCCCCCAGTCATCCCAAGGACTCCAGACCCCTCCTCACCCTGGTAACACATCTCCACTGATGGGCTCCTGGTCTAGACACTGCCCTCTTCAAACTCAATGCCTACAGTTATGCTGGGCATTGTCTGGTGTGCACACAGTCCTCTCCCACCAGCGGTGGGCAGGCCAGGCCTGAGGCCAGGAGGTGCTTATTCAGCTCAGAGGGCTGGGCAGGGTAGTCTCTGCCAAGGTTTGAGGCTGGGGGTGGGAGCCATCCTCCCACATCCCCATCCCCTGGAGAGGAGGACGTGCTCGTGCTTCGAACATGAAACACTTTCCTCTTAGCTCCTTCATAGATCATGTTGGTGCCTTTTGAAGCACCAGAGAACATTTCAAATGAGTCCCTGGTAGGCTCAGTTGAGAAGTTCTTTTGGCCACTTAAAATCTCAGCCTCTCAACGTAAGGCACACTGGCGGTGATTGCTCAGGAAAATCACATGGAAGCAGATGCAGCAAGTTTCTGGTTATTTATCTGCCAAAGACAGAGGCCACTTTTCATCATGCTGAACTTCGAGAGAAGATGAAAGCAAGAGAATTGATCTGGACCTCCCGTGGGAGTGTCACATGTGGCTGGCAAACAAGTGCCATCTTATGGGAGCCATTTCCCGGCCTGTGTCATGCCTGGATGGCAGTTGTGGGGTCTCAGGCCCTTCTCCAGTCACTCCTTTGATCTCTGGCATCCCTTTTGCTGCTTCCTAAGCACCCCACAGAGGCACCTGGCAGCCTCTGCCTGGCTGGAAGGGGTTGGGGTCTGGGTCTGAGGGGTCTTGCTTCAGGACCAGGGTCTGTCCAGTGTCCCCACTGACTGCACTGGCCACTCTCCTCCCAGACCAACCAGGGCGACCTTGTGTCACATGACTCAGAGGGCACCAAGCTCCAAGGGGGGCTGACCCTTTGCTGAAGGCTTCCTGCAAGCCCCCCGAGGGCAGGAGGTCGGGGTTGAGAGCAGACCAGGCAGGGCAGACCATGGTGCCTGCAGGGGGTGGCCGAGGGCACTTGGCCCTCTCCGTGATGGTGAATTTTCTGTGTCAACTTGACTAGGCCACAGAACCCAGATATTTGGTGAAACATTAGCCCAGGTGTCACTGTGAAGGTCTTTTTCAGATGAAATAAATCAGTAGGTTTTGGGTAAGCAGATGACCCCCTGTATGTAATGTGAATGGGCCTCAGTCAGTCAGTAGAAGGTCTTAAGAGAAAATGACTGAGGCTCCCCAGGGAAGAAGGAATTCTGCCAGCAAATGGCTGTCAGACCCGAGCTGCAGCATCAACTCTTCCCTGGGTGCCCAGCCTGTCGTCTTGCTCTGCAGAATTCAGACGCGCCAGACCCATAGTCACATGAGCCGATTCCTTAGAGTAAATCTCCCTCTCTGTGAGTGTATCTGCACGTCCCGGTGGCTTTGCTTCTCTGGAGAACCTGACTGATACAGCCCCACCCAGGAAAGCCACGCTCTCTTCCCCCAACCCCACGGGATATTCAGGGGCTGCCCAGCTCTGGACCAGGTTCCCTCTTCTTTCCGGTGCAGGTCTTGGGACCAGAGGCAACAATCAACCAACCAGCCGATAATGAGAAAGAATCACGGTGGTCCCTGCCACTTATCGAGTGAGTGTCCTGTGCAGGACACCATGCTAACACCTCACATGCGTCCTCTCACCTCGTCCTCACGCCCACCCCAGGAGAGAGGTGCCATCATCACTCCCATTTGCAAGCAGGAGAAAGGGAAGCGCCAAGAGGTCAAGCAACTTGCCTAAAGTCAAGTGCAGCTAGTAGCTGGTGGGGCCAAGACTTGAATCCAGCTTTGGCCGAGGCCCTTGCCCGCACACTGGGCTCTTGTCCTAGTGTTTATGGGGGAGCCTGGCAGAGCAGGTCAGTGGTGTCACCAGCAAGGAGCCAGTATCTTGGGGTGACAGAGAGGATGAAGATGCTAACAGAGACCAATGCCTGGGGCTGAAGGGGGTGAAAGGTGGAGAGATGGGGACAGAACCAGGCCAGGCTCTGTGTCCTCAGGATCCTGAGATTGCCAGGGGACACGGCCTCACCCCAGGGGCATCAGCTCTGCTCCTGTGGGCAGTTACTGAATGCCTGTCACTTCGTCACTCTTTCCCACAGATAGAGACATGGGTGGGGGTAGGGGGACAAAATCTAAAATGCCCTGTCAACTTGAGTGATCCTCCTGCAGCTGGCTGCCCCTCATTGCTCCGAGAAAGGCAATGAAGCCAGGAGAACTAATAAAAGCAAGTGCTGTGGGCTTGACAGATCAGCGGTCCCAGTGGGTGAAGGCCATTCTGCCACAGAGGAAAATGGAAGACGGAGAGAAGCAGCCCAGGAAGCGAGTGACCCTGAGAAACCTGGCACCCACCATTTGTCTGATGAGTGGGCACTCGTCACAGCCCCTGGTGGAGGGGAGCCCACGGCCCAGAGCTGTGAGTGGCATGGGGAGTATGTTGTGGCCCCGTGGATGAGGAGGTGGGCGTGTGGCCAGCACAGCACACGCACGAGTGTGTGAGCAGCATGGGAGCTAGGGAAAGCCTGGGCAAATTTGGGGTCAAGGAGCCTCCAGCCCTGACAAGACTTGTCCCAAGTCCCACCCACATCTTCTGAGCTGATCCTTTGTTCCTAAGCTCCAGCTGCACCTACCGTGGCACCCCCTTCCCTCCCACCCATGCGTACCTAGGCCTATCACACACCCACACCTGGGTGAGGATGGGTGCACTGCTCCACCCCACGGTGGACTGAGCCTGTCACTCACCAAGGCCTCCTGCTTCCTGGCAGCGGCTCCCAGGCGCGGTCAGATCCCCCCACAACCGCCACTGGGCTCTGCTTCCTCCCACCCTCACCTGCAGGTAGCCTGGCCTTGTCACTATCGCAGTGGCCTCTCTCTGGCTTCCCACCCATCTCCAGGGACAGAGGGGCAGTGAGGCTGAGACGGTGCAGGCTAACCTGCCGGGCACCCCCAGAATCAGGGAGGAGGCTGAAGCTGTCACCCCAGGGCAGCCAGCCTTCAGCCAGGGCTCACCTGGACACGACTTCCTGTCTCTTCTCTGAAACAACACCTCTTTTGGCAGACACCTTGCCTCCCTGGAGTCTGACTGGAGGAAAGGGCTGGGAGTGCGGGTGTCTGTGAGGAGAAGATCCTGCCAAGGACCAGGATGCTGTGTGACTCTGAGCAGGGACTTGCCCTCTCTGGGTCCAGACTTTCTCAGCTGTGGAGGGAGGGTGATTGCTAATCCCCTCTGGCACAGACACTCCCTGACCTTTGAATCTCAGACCACAATGACCGCCCGCACTGTGGAGGCAGGCGGGCCTCCAAGCTCGCTGAGCCTCAGAATCACCTTGGAGCACCGCGGGGCCTGCTCCCCTGAACTGCAGTTAGCCCAGGGAACCTGCATGCTTCGCAGGCACCGCAGACGCTGATGTGGGCGAGGGCCCTCACTCCTCTGAGAATTGCCGCAGCAAGGCCTACACACCAGGCCCTCCACTCCACCTTGAGAACTCAGGACACTGTCCTGGCGGCTAGACTGGGAGGTGTGGCTGTGCAAAGACACCAGGTACCTGAGATGCCCAGGTATTATGGGAAGCTTCACTAGCCTTAACACTGTGACACTCAGTTTCCTCTGAGCTCCAAGGCCTTGGGCAAGCTTCCTTCATTTCCCCAGCCCTGGGATGAGGCCAACCCTACTTAGCTTCTTACTAACTGGCCTGGGCCTCAGCTTTCCCATCTCTAAAACGAGGAAATCACATCACTGGCTTCACCTTCTAGGGTGAAGACACAATGACTTAATAATGTCATGTGTCTGGAGTCCTTCCTGGCTGCACAGGGATCCCTGGAAACGTCTGGGCTCTGTGACGCCCAAGGAGAACCAGCCTCCAGATCCACCAGAGCCAAGGGAGGAAACTGCTTCCCACCTTCTTCATTTAAAAAAGAACCAAATCCAGGCACCAAGTTTACACATTAATTTTGCTATAGACGGGAGAATTTAAATAGCTTCTAAAAGGTATTTTTAAAAACTGCTTTTCAATGCTTCATTAAAAGACTCTCTGCCTTGTCTTGGAGTCTCTGCAGCTGCCAAAAATACTATGAAAATTACTAAAATGCAGTCTACGTTGGCTCTGAAAGAGTTTGTCAACTTGCTTTAAATGATCTGAAAACCGATGACATGAGGTCTGGGACACAAGCGTTCGTTTTGATCAATAGGGTGCCCAGGGGCCTCCATGAAGAGCACTTCTGTGATTAGGGATCCTCCCTGGACACTGTGGACCCCCTTTCTGAAAGACTCGCTCCTCTGGGTTTACAGATCCCTGAAATGTTGGGGTGTCCCTGGCTTAGTCCTGGGAACCTCTCTTCTCTTCTTCAGTGATGCCACTCAGCCTGACCCTTGACGCCTTAATTCTTGTCTCAGGTCCTGACTTCACCCAATTCCAAACCTGTAGTGTCCACTGCCTGTTTGAGACATCTCCCCAGATGTCCACCAAGAATCTTGATGGCAACATGGCCCAAGGGGAGCTTCTGATCCCCCTACCTGTTCCCCGCTGGGTCTCTTCTTCTGAGGACAAGGTGTCACCACCCACCCAGTTCTTCAAGCCCTGAATGTGTCGGTCACCCTGGAGTCCTCTCTGCCTTAACTTCACATCCAAACCATCTGCACATTTGTCCACCTCCTTCTCTCTTCCCCCTGCTCTGCCCTGGTTGGTGAGGCCACCCTCTCTTGCCTGGACCTCAAGGGCCTTCCAGGCGGCTGCCACGTCTGCCTCTTTACAAACATCCATTTTTCCCATAGTGGCAGGAGGGAGCTTTTAAAACACATCAATCAGATCATGTCACTGCCCTGCTTAAAATGCCTCCAAGGCTTCCCATGCACTTTGAATAAAGTCCCTGCTCTCTGCCAGCTCCCAGGCCCGAGAGGCCCCTTGGCTGCCAGCGGCTCCCCCTTGCTCAGCAGCCCTGGCCCCCGATGGCTTTCTTTTCCCTTCCTCCAGCCTTGGTGCCTTTGCACTGGCTGATCCCTCAGTCTGGAACACTCTTCCCCCAGGTCCTTGCAAGGCTCAGGCTGCTTCTGTGTCATCTGTCACAGCACAAATGCCTCCTCCTTAGAGAATCCTTTTCTGACCCTTGATTGGGAAAGACCACAGGCCTTACCCTTATCTAGAATTTTCTTGTTTATTTGCTCATCTCCTTCTTCTTGTTGGGTCACCAGCTCTGGGAGAACAAGGACTCTGGGATCCCTAATCCCTGGAACTAGAATGATGCCCAGCACTCACTTTTCAACAAATGTATCTTGATGAACGAGTCAATGGACCTGTCTCAGCAACCCACCCACCCACCTCCTGTGTACGAGACACTCACAGCTTCTCCACCTGGAATGTCTTGACTAGTAGAGCCCAGGCCTCTGCCAAGCCACCTCTGGAAGGCCTGGGGAGATGCCACGGCCCAGAGTGGAGCAGATGCAGGAGGATCCCAAGGCTCAGATGGCAGCTTGGCATGATGGCTTTTAGGACGTAGGTGTCTGAAGCCCAACTCTGCCACTTACGCACTGTGAGACTTGGACAAGTTCCTTAGTTAACCTCTGAGCATCAGTTTGTCCCTCTAAACAGCACTCCCTGCCAAAGGCCTTGTCGAGGTTTAAACCTGGTTTTGCATTTCCTGAGGTCACGGTGCCTGGCCCTGCTCTGAAGTTTAACAAAAAGCAGCAGCTCTTGTTCTTACTGCAGGTACTGCTGAGAGACCGCAGGGTGGGAGGGGTAGGAAGAACTAGAGAATCTTCATTTCCAAGGAAAAGGCCCCAGGAGAGCCAGGTTGGCTTCAGTGAAGACACTCTGTGCCCTACATTCAAGGCGCAGACAAGCACACTTCTGACCTGATCTGCACTCCTGGGGGCCACCCACACAGTGTCCTCTGGACACACAGTGCCTCCTCCTGCCCTGGTGGGCAGCTTGCAGGACAGCCAGGCCTTTCACATGGCCCTGTGTCCTTAAGAGTACCCTCTCTGGTCACCAGGGAACACTCAGAGGGTGTTGGCCCATTCCAATAGGACACTACTCATGTCTCATGCCTGGAGCCGTCACTAGTCAGTCACTCACTAAACATTTGTCATGTTCCTTTATGAAGTGTGAGCTCACTCTGCTGCAAGGTGCTGGGATCTGACCGATCCCAGGCCCAGCAAAGGTGCCACAGGAGAGGCGTGCAGGCAGAAGAGATGTAAACAGATGAAGACCCCATCTGCGGCTCATCCTGAGAGCTAGGGGAAGGAGGGTGGTGGCGAGGACAGCAGGGAAGGACGCTCCAAGCAGGGCTGCTGCGCTGAGACGGACACCACAATACAGGGCAGCCACAGAAGACTGGGGAGGGGGTCACAGGCAGAGGGAGCTGCCGGGGCAGAAGCCTTGAGCTTGGCTTGTTCGCAGGAAGGAGAGTGAAGTGAGTGTGGCAGAGTGCGGTGCACCAAGGGCAGAGAGATCCAAAGTGCCACAAGCGGGGTGGGTGGAAGCCGCGCTGTGCAGGGGTGTTCTGGCCAGCGTGGTAATTCAGAGTTTAATCTGAGAGCAGGAGTCAAGGGAGCGATTCGGGTGGCCTTTTGGGCGCGGGTCTCCCCTATTACCAGGACCCCTTTCTTTTTATTTGATTTGCTTAACAATGAAGAACTGATTAGAAGTTTTAATTGTTTCTAGAAACTTTGAGGCCTTGGAGCAGTGTGCAAAGGCCTACTTTAAATGTTTTACAATAACGGTCTTTTAACAAATTCCAGACTTAATTTATCCAAGAACTTGTTAAAATTCCCTCTGTGCAGCCACAAAGGAATGCACTTTTGAAGTCATTTACTTACCAATAAATTACAATGGTCTGAAATCATTAGCAGCAAAGTAAATTGTTTTAATTGATCTGAACTTCGTTCTGACCCGGGGACTCCGTTTCTGTGCAACTGCACTTTCTAAAGGTCTAAAGTAACAAATTAATCTCTTTTGAATCCTGTCATCTTTGGATCATCCTTTCTCTGACAGACCAGGAAGGGGAAAGAATTTATGGTGTGAACAGTTTGCAGACAGCCCTGGATCTGCATAGGAATGTTTCAGTTTTGGGGTGTGTGGGTATGGGGTATCTAGTTCCAGGTTACTGTTTTCATTACAGGGAAGAGGCAAACCTCAGAGAACCAGCCTGTGTTAATGTCTCTTTTTTGTCCTGGGTTGTGGTCACATGAGTTGTAAGTACTTATTTGCTGGTTTGTATTAATATATATTTCCTGCATAAGAGCAATTGCAAAAGTAAAAATATGTTTTAAAAATCTTAGAGAGGCTTCCCCTGGTGACCTTGATTCCCAAGCTGCTACTTGGGAAAGACCTGGAAGGTGTGCTCAGCAGCCAGCACAGTGAAAACTCCTCTCTCTGGACTCTTCCCCGCGAGACCTGATACCCAGTGGCTGGTGGCTCTGGGGGTATGCAAAGGTGCCAGGACCAGGACATGACTGAAGCTGTACTTTAGGACTCCTCTGGGTCCTCTCCCAAGTTAGTGCTGCCTGGTTGAGGGGAGGAGAGCTGGGTTGGCTGGCAGCCAGCTGCCCACCCTAAGTACGGCTAGTAGGTGGGGGCACCTCCAGCTGTAGCCCCCATGAACCACCCCCACAAGGTGCAGGCATCAAGGCCAGACTGTCCCAAGTCATGGTCCTGCGTGCAGAGACGCCAGCCCAAGGGCCACTGCAAGGTCCCTGAGGCTCCCTTACTCTTGTACTCCAGAGCTAGAATAACCTGGTTATATTGGGGGTGGTCAGCATCCATCCGAACCACCCCAGCCCATGTCCAAGACTCTGCCTGGTCTGTCCTCATACTCTGGAGTATGCTGCTTTTCCTGCCTAGAATCTTCCTTCTTCCTATATCATGCTTCCACATAAGAGGCTCAGGATCGGCCCTGGACAGGGACCGCGTGGAGCAGCAGGGCCTTGGTGACTTGGAGCCATATATTAAACCTCCCAGAGGTGGCCTGGTTTTCAGGCCAGTGGTGGTGGTTTATGCTCCGCAGTCTCCCTTACCACTACCCCAGGGAGATGGGAACCCTGGGACCTCTGCACAGGCAAATAGTGATGTTGGGGTTCAGGGTGGAGACTTCCAGGACAAGGGTCCAAACTCAAGTTCTCCTTTCCAGGGCATGCTCGGCAACTCCTGCCGAGCCAGGGTGTGTAAAGGGCTGGAAACTCCCGTCCGCACACAGCCCTGCCTTGTGCCGGCAGCAAGGGGGGGTTGATCAAACAAGAGGGGGCCAGGCCTGGAGCCACACAGCCAGGAGGGCAGCCGGGGGTCGAGAGTATCATAGTAGTTTATCTTTGCAGCATTGATGAAGGGGCCTCAGGAGGTAACTGTTAAATTTACAAGAGGAGGACAATTTACATTTCAGCAAACCCACCTCTTATTATCCCCGGAATAAAAGAAAAATCGTGGCAAGGGCTTTGGGGGTCAGTCTGGAGGTCTTGCCCAGCCTCCCGACTGTCAATACCATCTAAGCAGAGAATTTCTTTCCTGGACTGTGAGCAAACCGTGCAGGATGCCTGCAGGTGCTGAGCGGGGAAGGAAGGGAGGATACCTGGGAGCTGGTGGAGAGCCACTGCTGGCCAGAACCGCCGGCCTGCACAGAGGGACAGGCCCACGCTGCAAGCTGACAGGCCAAGTGCTGACTGCTCTCACCAAGGGTACCTGCCTCCCCGGTCCCCAAGCATTCCAAAGTCAACCTCTGCTCCTCAACTTGGAAATGAAACAAAAATGTTATAGGAGAATTGGCTTGAGGACATCTACCCTTGTAGCCTGAACAAGTCTGGGGGCATGTGGGCAGCCCTGCCTGGGCAGGGTAGGGGGCACAGGGCTCCCAGGAAGAGGGCACCAGCCACCCCTCCTTGGGACCCCTCTCCCTGCTGGACCTGAGGACAGGCCTGGGTCCCACCTGCCTCCACAGGTACGACCCCCGGCCAATGCCTGGCCGACTGCCCAGCTCTGCCAGGAGGAAGGGAAGGGACTGCAACACCCTGACCTCAGGGGCCCACAAGAAAGAGGAGCCTGGACCACAAGGGTCTTCCCCAGAAGGAGGGAGCAAGATGCCACTGCAGTCCCCCTCCCCAGCCAAGCCCTAATCTCATGGAGGAAACAAATGTTAATGGGAAGCACTTAAAATGGAAAGGGAGTCTATTTCTCCTTAACTGTCTCTGGCTGCACAAAATTCTGAGAAGCGATTGAAGGTAAATTGCTTGGTTTTCAATTTTAAGCTGCACTTATCCAAGCACGATCAGTCTTCCCTGATCGTGGCAGAAAATAATAAGCGCCTGATGTGGGGTTGCCCTGGTGCCCAATAACACGGTGGGATCGCATCCCCATTTCATTACAGAAGACAGAGTGCGCTTTAAGCAAGTTTATTGATATGATAAATTGTCCTGTCACTTCCCTTTGGGTGAATCTCCTGCCCCGAGGCTGTTGGCCAGCTCCAGGGGCTGGCATCCACTGGCAGGGGGCAGTGGTCCATCTGGCCACACCTGCCAGGGGCCTGGTGGTAACCCTGGGGTTACCTTGCAGGGAAGGGATTGCATGGGTCACTGTGGCCAGGGCTGCTCTCATCGCCCTGGCCTGGAACTGTGTTGCACGGGGCTTGAGAGTCCAAGGCTTGGGGTCTACCAGGCCTGGTTCCAACTCAGGCTCTGCTCTGTGACCTTGGGCACACCAACCTCTCAACATCCTCACTGTACAATGGAGTGGGGATGGCGGTGGCGAGGGTTAGACAAATTGGTGCGTGCAGAGCTACGAGTGCAGTGTGATTACGAAGCCTGCAGTCTCCCGGGTTGCCAGGGACGACCCCCACACTGCGCAGCATCCTGGCCACTGGTGGGCCAGCCCAGTGACCATCCAGCAATGCGGAGGCTGCCACATGTATCTGAATGAATGAAGGAACACCAGAGCCAGGCACCAATGGGGAATAGAGGCTCTGTTTCCCCAGAAACTATGACTGTCTGGGCTGGGCAGGAGGGGTTTGGGGAGGTACTGGGTGCTTTCTGTTCCCTTCCAGGAAAAACCATTTTTCACCTCTGAGTCTGACCTCCCAGCTCTGCTCTTCCAGGAGGCTTCTCTGCTCCCAGCAGCCCTTCCCTGGGGAGGGGGTGCTTCCCCCAGGTCCCTGCCAGCCTGGGAACCCAACCCGCAGACCCTGGGCCAGAGCAGCTGCAGGAGGAGAGGTTCCCGCAGAAGCCGAATGCTTGGGGGAGCCCAGGTGTCTCGAACCCATTTGAGGTTCTCATCTCTAAACACTTAATATGAAGATAAATGGATCTGAAAGGAGCATTTCCCCCTCAACCATGTAAACACGAAGCAGCAGACGGGTAAGTAACATTAGGCCTGACACGGGGAAGCTGCGAGGTATTACTCACCCTGATAAGTTTAATGTATAATTTAGAAACATATCATCAAAATGGGAAAAAAGGGAAGAACCTCTTAAATAACTCTGAAAGATATTCAGCTCTGAAATCACGGGCAGTTAGAGCTGGGGGTGTGCTGCAAACTGCAGACTCGCCGCAGAGGCACACCCCACACTTGGAGTAATTGGATTTAGATGGATCTGCGAGCAGAGCACGTTAGGAAGCAAAGATTCACCCTCTCCAGAGGTGGGGAGCTGGGCTAGGGTGGGGGCTCTGCCGGCACAGCAGGGCTGCCTGCAGGAGCCCTCTGGGTGGGGGACCCGCTCGCCCGCAGGCCCTGAACTCTCCCCGCAGCTGGGCGGATGCCACTCCCTGGAGCCCTTGCAGCTGCCCTCCCTGACTCCTGCCACGGAGGCTCTTCCCTCTCACCTGGCCTGGGGTGGCAGTGGTGGGAAGTGTGTAGACAGACAGATTGACAGAGTGGCCTGGGGACAGGAACAATTCCAGGGATTTATGCCCGTCCCCTCTTGGAGGAGCGGTGTTGGGTGCAGGTGGTATGCAAGGTGGGCTGTGGTAGGGTTAGGGGACAGCATAAAGCCATCTTCTGGCATATCTGGGTGACTTTGGGTCCACAAGCCCCTGTTGGGTGGTGCACCCTCTCCCCCAACAAGAGGGTGGGGAGTCCCCATCCACGCCACTGTTGTGCTTCTCCCACCAGGTAGCATAGGTGTCAGGAGACTCAGGTCCCAGCTCAGCCACCACGTGAGCCACATGACCCCTGCTCAGCACTGGGCCCCTGAGTCCACGTTGTGTTCTCTGCCATGTCTCAGGGATGCTGATACCTCCCCCAAGTCCCAGCCTCCGATGGTGTGAGGATCCAGTGAGAGGCCAGGAGACAGTGCTGGCCTGGTGTGCCAAGCAGGGGCACTCTCCCATCCTTTCCAGGGATTTCTGCCTTGGTGATGAGCTGAGGCAGAGGAGTGCTGACATGGGAGGGAGGCTGCAGGGCCACGGGCGCTGGGGTGGCATCTTGGAGCAGGGCTTCACAGCCTGGCCACTGCTGCCACCCCTGGGCTTGTCCCGGCTCTCAAGTAGTCAGCCGCAGACAGGCCAAGGTGTTGGTGGGGTTTGAAAGCTCCAGGTTTTAACGTGGCTCCAGGGTTCAGCACTGCACAACACCCTTGCCCTTGCCCTGCAGGACGTGTGGACTTTATCTCAGGCCCCTGGGGAGAGTCCAGATAAGGTGTCTTTTCCTATAAGGGGGAGGACTCAGGCATTTGAACCAAGGACATTTCCCTAATTTCTGGGGTTTTATCGCCAGAATGTGTCCATAGCCACCCCTTGTCTGCTTAAACTCAAGCTGCCAACCCCCAGCTTGCCCTGAGATGTAGCTGCAGGAAGGAACTGCCCACGCTTGTGGGCACCCAGGTCCCCAGGGATGGACACAGCTGGCTGCCTGGCTGGAAGTGGGCACCCTCATCCCCACTCCTCCAGATACCCTGTCCCCACTCATCCTTGGGGTCTTGTCTCCCTGGGAACTGCCTTGACCACCTGCCTTTCCCAAATGTCCTGAGGATTTCTGGCACGCACTCTGCCTTGCCTGTGAGCATTCCTGCCGAGCTATCCCTGCAGCACTGGGAACAGCCCAGCTGGGGTCTAGACATGCTTACACAACTGAGCCCTGTACACAAGGGAGGAGTGGCCAGGAGGGGAGGTGGGGGCTGGAGTGAGCACAGGCCCTAAAGCAGGAAGCTGCAGGGGTGGATGAGCCATGCCTCTGGTTTGCCAGCCTCTGCCCCAGTCTTCTCCCATGGAGCTCCCACTCCAGGATGCACAAACGGGGAACTCGAGTCCTGGCGATCCCCCTGTCCCTTGAGGCCCTCTGCTGTCATCCTCCTGAAGCCCATTCTGTGCCCATAGCCAGTGTGATTCCGCGTTCCTATTCCTCTGCGCTCACAGCGAAACCCCAAGCTCTTACAATGCCTGCAGCCTGGGCCCATCTTTTCCTGGTCACCTCTCCTACTTCACTGCCTCTTTGTCCCCTCCTTGGGCACGTGCTGGGGTTGCTGGCCTACTGGCTATTCCTCAAACATGCCACGCCCACTTCCGCCTCAGGGCCTTTGCACACACTCTCCCCTTTGCCAGGATCGCTTGTCCCTGGGTATACTCACAGCCTGTTTCCTCACCTCACTTAGATCTCTGCTCAGATGTCACCTCTGCAGGGGACTTTTCCGGGCCACTCTAAATAAAACCCCCGGTACTCCTTCCTTTACTCTGCTATGTTGTCGTTACGGCATTTATCACTATCTGAAATTATATTACAGGCCCACAATCCAATTCCAAAATCCATAAAGCTCTGAAAACCAAAAGCTTGTTCATAACTCATTTGGTGGCAAAACGTGACCTGAACTGATGTGAGGCTATTTATAGCCTTGGTTCATCCCTCTTCGTGTGAATATTCATACCTTTTGCCACAGAAATATTAATGCATTTGATTATGGGGAGCTACTCCACACCCCGCTGGGGACGTTACATAATATATGGTCTGTGCACCACACTGAGTTTCTAAGATGCAAAGTTGGAAGGCTCCAACCAGTTTCTAAGCCTTGGCACTGGTTTTGGCATTGCAGGGCAGAGACCTCTCTGCTGGGGGCTGCCAGGCACTGCACGATGTTTACAGCTTCCCTGGCCTCCACCCACCAGATGCCAGTGGCACCTCCCCCTGAGCTGTGACAACCAGTAGTGTCTCCAGACATTGCCAAATCACCTCCAGCTGAGGACCACTGGCCTAAGTACACCGGCCTTAGGTGTTTCAAATAAGGGATTGTGGACGTCTCTCTAGTTATCTGTTTACTTACATGGAATGTAACTCCATGGGGCAGAAATCCTTCTGTTCCTCTCTCTGTGGTATCTTCCACATCTGGTGGTGTCTGTGGCGGAGTTGGTACTTAATTCTGACAGTGTCTCCTTTGACCAAAACTCCAGTCAGCCTCTCCTGAGTCCTCTGCATGGCTAGATCCAAACACAGGCTTCCCTCTCTGTCCTTATAGAATCCATTTAGAGTAAGAATCCTATTGTTATCTTAGCAGAAACCCCTCACTATTGGCATCTGACCACCAAGATATCTTATCATCCCCACCTGCAAGTCAGTTTCGCCAGAAACCCTCATCCTTGGCCAAACTCTCAGTTTCCATCCACTGCCCCCGACTCTGCTCCTTGGTTATAAATCCCCACTTGTCCTTGTCGTCACTGGAGCCGAGGCCAGTCTCCCCTCCACTCCAAGACCCTGTTGCAGCAGTCCCTGAACCTATCATCACGAGCCCCTGGGATCAAGAGTGCCTTACCGTCTCTAACAAGTGTCATGAAAAATTTTTTCTTTAACAATACATACTTGTTGCGTAAAGAAATAAAGGAGTATATGGTTCCTTTAGCAGGCACCTGGGGGTCCCTATCCCAAGTGCTGAACGTTCTTCAAATACCTTCCTCCCCTGAGCAGAGTCGTGGACACCCTGTCCCATCCTGGCTCATCTCCAGGGGTGTGATAGCACCCCTAAGAGTTTGGGGCCTCAAGGAAGCCACATGGCTGATCTCAGACTGTTGATCCTCAGAGCAGGGACAACAGTCTGTGTCTACCTCTTGGGAGATAGTGCCTTATAAATGCTAGACACTCATCACTGTATGGAGTAGAATTTCCCTTGACCTTCTTGTGCACACAAGAGGGCCTTGTGGGTCAGGGTGGACTTGGAGAGGGACAGAGGCTCAGGTGCCCCACAGGGTCTGGTCATTGACAGGCTGTGGGGAGGAAGTGGGGGTCCTTGAGAAACTCTAGGCTCTGGCGTTTGTCCTGGTAGAAGGTGTTCAGGGCAGATTACACGGTGGGAGGGTATGGGTCCCACCAACATTTCCAACCAGTGACAGCCCAGCCTCTGCTGGCTCACTTCTGGTGGGGGAGCTCACTCTCCCTGGGGCAGCCTTGCCCCCAGAAGACAGCTCAAACAGTTAAGGAGCCCCTCCCCTCATTGCGCTAAAATCCTGTAGCCCCCACCCGCTGGCCCTAGCCTGCTCCAGAGCTCAGGGCATCCTCAGGCTCTGCTATTTCACACCCATGAGGGGTGGCCAATGTCCTTGGCTTTCCCAGGATAGTCTTGGTTTCTGTCTCTGCACCCCTCCCCCTCCCCAAGGTGGGGGCACCTTCATCAGGGGTTTCTAGTTTGCTGTCTCCTCCCACGCACTCCCACACAATTTGGAATCACATCCTCTCTTCCCAGGACGCTCGGGCACAGGGAGGGGATCTACTCCAGAAGAGGCCAGACCTCCTGCTCAAAGCAAGCCACTCTCCACCCAGGATGTACCCAGTCTGCAGCCTGGACCCTTCCTAGCTGACGGCCACTGGAAGGTTCTGGAGAGTGTGCACCCCAGGCCAAGGTGACCACCCAGAATCCGCGGGCATTTGGGATATACTGAGCATGGAGAGGGTGGGAGGGGTTGAGGCCTGGGATGTAGCCACGGAGCTCACAGCAGAGGCTGCTGTTGTCCTCAGTGTCCATTCCCTTCTGTTTCTCAGTGTTCAGTCTCCTGACTACACAGCCACCTGGACGGCTGTGTGACATTTCCCAGCTCCCGTTGCAGCCAGGTGTGGTCATGTGGCTGAGCTCTGGCCTATAGGATGTAAGCGAAAGTGGTATGTGCAAGTTCCAGGACATGTTCTTAAAGGGAGGGTCTGTGACTCTCTCCTTCCTGGTGGCTGGGATGTAGACACGATGGCTGGAGTTAGAGCAGCTATGTTGGATCAGAAGTGGTCCCCTGGAAACTGTGGAACCACTCACCATATTAGCCCTTGACTGCCTCAGTTTACAGAGAGAGAGGTGAACCTTTATTTGTTGAGCCTCTGTTAGTTTCAGTTTTCTGCCAGGTGCAAGTGAACTTAACCCCAACAAAAACTCCAGATCGCAGGCAGATCTTTTTGCTGGAGATAGTCACAAAGACTCATCGATGGGCACACCCCAGGGTGCAGGGCAGGGGGTGGGTGAAGGTTAGGGCAGCGAGCCCCTCAAGTGGGAGTGGGAGAGGATTGAGGAGGTCCAGAGGCCACATAAAGCACTGCGCCCTTGCAAGGACAGAGAGCTCCCGTCAAATTGACAGGAGCCAACTCCTCTCTCTGAGCAGCTGCCCAGGGCAATCATTTATGGGAGCCGCTGGCTCCTTGCAAAGGAGGGCTCTGCTTTCCCTGGAGACAGGCTCCTAGAGCAGAGACTCCAACCTGCTGCTCCTGCTGCTGGCCTGCTTGTGGTGAAAGTTACAGAAGCTACAAATGCTGCCTTCGGTGCTCCAGGAGAGAGCAGCCCCAGAAAGCTACCGGGCAGAGAGAGAAGAAGAGGGAGAGGGACCCTGCTGGTGTGCTATACACTTGTCAACTCACCCTCACAGGCTGTGCGTTTTTGTTAACCCTATGACAACCGTGTGAGAAACAGGGGAAGCATTCCTGCCCTTTTGTGACAGATGATGAAAACGGAGGCATGGCTTAACGGAGGTGCTCAAAGCCCCTCAGTACAGAGTCAGAAGGCAGAACTGAGCGGTTTGAACTCCAAAAACAGTGCTCCTTCCATTCCAGAAATCCAGCGAGAGGATGCCTGCTCTCCCTACGGCCAGAGCTGCAAAGGCCTGGGCAAGGGGACCACACAGGGCTGGCATGGAGGCTTGTCCCTCGGCCTTGGCCCTCTCAGCCTGGCCCATCTCTGAGGGCTCGTTCACAGCGGGAAGGAGGGCGGCCCCGTCGGCAGCTCACAGGCCTCAGATGGGCCTCACCTCCTGATTTCTGGCACCCAGCCCAGCCATTGTTTCTGTACTTTCTCCAAATTAAAAACTCATTGCTGCCCCTTCCTAGGTAAAAAGAGTTAATTTTCAATTCGAGTGCGTGGGAGGGTGTCCCTGGGGAACAGAGTAATGAAGCCGCTAGTGCTAGTTGCAAAACAAATAGATAAATCAATGTTTCAATTTTCTCCATGTGCGAGAATGGCCACTGTTGCTTAGCAATTCAGAGAACATTACCGTGGGCTCTTTCGAGGCAGCCATAAATGCCACAAAAGTTGCTGGGGTTTGAGCCATATTAGGGCAAAAAGCAAACTTATGTTCTCAGGGTGCAGCTGGCTGGAGCCAGGGAAAGGGCCGTTTCCAGGAGGCGCCCTTCAAACCCATCCTCTCGCACACAGCACCCAGTGGGCGGAGGGTGAGACACCCATGGACGGGCTGGCGGGGCAGAGCCAGAGCCCGGCTGGCACCAGTGTGCCCCCAGTGGGTTGGGGTTGGTTCTCACCATGCAGGTGAGACCCTGCAGGTGCTGCTCTGACCCTTCTGGGCTGTCAGGGCACCCTGGAGGAAAAGTCCTGCCTTGCATGGACTCAGAGACCTCAGCCCAGCCCTGCCAGCGTGCCTCCAGCTTTAGTCCTGCGTACAGCGAGGCTGCCAACCATGTCATCAGGCCCTGCTCTCCTGATCCCACCCTTCCTGTGGCTCCCCAGCACCCTGGCATGGAGTTATCAAGAACCACGCACTCTGTGGCTGCACTTTACTAAGCTCTGCAGTCGTTTCATATTCTCAGCAACCTTTTGGGGGAGTTTCTATTATTATCCCCATTTACAGATGAGAAAACAGAGGCCCAGTGAGGTTTTATGACTTTCCCAAGGTCACATGGTCAGCACAGGGTATTTCGCACTGTATTTCACTAAGCACCCCATGTGTGGGGCTTGTGATGGGCACAGGCTTGGGAGGGATCTTGGCTGAGGAAGGGATACCCCAAGCTCCAAAGCCAAAGAGTCAAATCTCAAGTTCACCTTTGACCAGTAGCTGAATCCAAGAGATGAAACATGGGAGGGGTTTTGCACAGAGTCAGGCCTCAGAGCCTGGTGCCCAGGGACATTTGGCTTGTGGGCCACAGTAGCCTTTGGTGTCACCCAGAATGAGTGGTATTGTCAGTCCCTGACACAACTGTCCCAAAAAGTGGGAGGGCCTGACATTCGTTAGTGGCTGCTCCATGTGTGGGTGTCCTATCTGCCACTTGCCCTCAGGAAAAGGACCATGTGTCTCTGAGGTCCCTATAGTGTCTGCTGTGCCCATTGTGTAAACTTGTCATGGCTCTCATCAGCTCCCTTGCCTGTCTTCCCTCCCCTGCCCCAGGTGCCCCACACTCACAGGGCTCCCTTCTGGAAGGTTCCTCTCACCTCTCCATGTGCCCCCACCCCCAGCAGCTCTCAAGGTCCAGGCCAGATGCTGGCCCTCCCCCAGGTAACCCTGGTAGGACCCCCAGGTTGGGGCCCAACCAGACAGACCTTGGTGGAAGCTTCTTCGCTGCTGCCTCAGTTCACACGTCTGTCTCTGCTCTCAGTCTCTCTGGTCTAGGAAGCCCCGACGCCTAGCCCTGTGCCTGACCCAGAGCGGAGGCCAGACATTGATGTGCCAGCTGGCCAGGTAGGGCTTGGGTTCTGCTGAGCAGGTCCACCTCGCCACCACTTCTCTCAGCAAACGCCACTCGGGTGCCACAGCCCAGACTCGAGAACTGCACCAGCCATGAGGCCAGTGGCCAGGGAGAAGGCCATATTTCTCCAGAATATAAGAAAGTGAACTTTGGAGGAAAATCAACTACAACTAAGGTCTTGGCTCTGCCACCCGCAGGTGCCAAGACCTTGGAAACTGGCCTCCCTGGCCTAACTTTCCCTGCCTGCATGGTGGCAGGTGACACCGGCGCCTCAAGGTTCTCTGAGGTCATGCTGGGATGACCAGGGTCCTCCACTGATGCCACTACTGTGGTGACTGTTGTTGACCTGGTGTGGCTCTGCTTTCTTTCCGGAAGCTTATCCTAGGCTGGCATGACTGCCCTAGGCCAGGCTAGGGATGTCAACCATGCACTACTCACAGTGTCCAAAGACTTGGGCCAGATGTCCTGTCCCTGACATGAGGAGTATGAGACTGAAGGGCAGCCTAGGTACCACCAGAAAGTGCCCAATTCCCCCAGGCATATCCCTCTCCGTTCTTGAGTCGACCACTGCCCCCTCTTCAGCCCAAGGTCTCCATGTGGCCTCTTGATGCGGGAGGATACACCTTTCTGCCTGTTGCTCCTTCCATACATCTGGGGCTTCTGAAGGGGGAAGGGGACAGTTGTGTTGCCTGAAGCAGGGGTGGTGGTGGGGGAGCCCCCCATGGAGATGGTCTGAAAGCCTTTGCCCCTGCTGTAGGTTGAATGTGTCTCCCAAAGTTCAGGTGTGGGAAACTTAACCCCCATGCAACAGTGGTGGGAGGTGTGTCCTAATGACAAGTGATTAGGTCATGAGGGCTCCTCCTGCAGAAATGGATTGATGTCATTGTGAAGAGAGCAGGTCTCTTGCTCTCTCTTGCTGTGTGATGCCTACTGCCATGGGATGACGCAAGTAGGAAGACCCTCGCGGGACGTGGCCCCTCAACCTTGGACTTCCCAGAGCTGTAAGTTACTCAGTCTGTGATATTCTGTTAGCGCACCACAAAGCAGACTGAGCCAGCCCTGCTCATGGGGCGTGGCCAGCCATTGCCAGGGGAATGGGAGCAGCATGGGTGGGTACATGTCAGTGAGGGCTGAGGGTAAGTGAACCAGCCTGTCCCCAGTGGTGTATGTGGGACCCAGCCTCCACACCATCTGACCCCCGCCCTCTAGACAAGGAGTCTTCCTAAGATAGGTCCCTGCGAGAGCTGGAGATGGGAGGTGAGGCCCCTGGCTCTGTTCTTGCTGCTCCCGACTGCCTAGAACACCCAGGACCTTGGTTTTCTCTTTGGGAAATGGGATGTCACAGAATTGTTGACACACATGACTCTGGAGCAGGCCACACCCCTATGTCTGACCCTCCAACAGGACACAGAGCTGGAGGTATCTGAGTGTGACCACCTAGCTTCCCTTAGTGAACTTTCCTAGGCTGTGTTTCAAGAGAGATGCTAACACATGTGTGTAGGAAAAAAAGAGTCATCAGATCCTCTTGGAAACAAAGGTTCACAGTCAAATGTGTTTGGGAAACAAACATGTTATCTCCCTGCTTAGGGATTCACAGTGTGATGTTAGCATGTTAAAGAGTCTGGGGAAACCCATCAAGCTTTGTTTTTCCAGTGTTCCCTAAAGTCATCTGACTGCAGAACCCTGTTTTTGTGGGACAGCAAATAACAGTGACCTTGAAATATAGTTTTGGAAATGATGCTCTAGGCCAGGGATTGGCAAACTATAGTCCTGGGCCAAATCTGGGCCCACCACTTGCTTTTGTAAATAAAGTTTTATTGGAACACAGCAGCCCATTCATTGATGCATTGTCTATGATGGTTTTCATGCTGTAATGGCAGAGTTGAGGAGTTTATACAGAGACCACAGGGCAGAAAATTCTTACTATCTAGCTCTTTAAGAAACAATTTGCTGACACTTGCTTTAAACCAAGGCCTTACGAGGCCATGCAGGCTGGTGTGGGTGTAAAGAGTACTGACCCATTTTACCACCAGGAGCATCTATAGTTAGGAAGGAAATCTGATGCTAAGAAAAGGGCACCCCATATTCCAAACAAAACCCTGTTTCTGGGTCTGGATGGGACTTTCCTCTAGGAGGGCCGATGAGTGAGAATGCTTGGAGCAGGTAAAATCTCCGATGATCACAGCAGCCATTAGAGGGAGCCGTGGTCTAGGTAGGGGACAAGGAGTAGGTGGCCTTGCCTCCATGAGGGGGGTCGTGAGGGGGGAAGGGAGAGGTTGAGGTTTCTCATCAAGGGTCATCAATCTTAAAATAAATAAGCACAGCTGGAGGCAGTTATCAGTGATGATACACCTTGCTCTACACACCAGATGTGCTTCTAGAGAGAGGCCACAGTCCTCAATGGGCACAGGTGACAGGGACCTGGGGATCATCCCCTCCAGGCCTCTGCTCTCAGGGCTGTCAGCACCAGTGCTCAGGGAGATGACCACACTGTCCTGTCGCTCCTTCACATGGATCAGTCGCCAAGTCCTGGAGCTGCTGTGCTCTCAAGGCCCCATAAACTCATTTCCTTCTCCACCTTCAGAGCCATAAGACAGATCCTTCTCAGCAACTGTCTAATATTTGCAACAGCCAATCCGCCGTCCTCCTGCCTCCCTGCTCTGGTGGGTCCTACACACCTGCCAGGCAGTCCTCTCTACAGTATGACTTTTGGGGTGTCATGCCCTGTCCCCAGGGATCATCTCTGGCTCTCTTGTTAGTGCTGCTTCTGTAAACTGCAGTGCTTGCTTCAGTACTCTCGGTAACACAGCACCTCAATCCAGTTACATCTCAAGTGTCTTGGTCCACTCAGGCTGCTATATAGAATATCATAATCTGGGTGGTTTATGAACCACGGAAATTTATTTCTCACAGTTCTGAAGGCTGGAAAGTCCAAGATCAAGGTGCTGGCAGATTTGGTGTCTGGTGAGAGCCCATTTCCTGGTTCATAGATGGCAGCTTCTCACTGTGTCCTCACATGGTGGAAGGGGTGAGGGGTCTCTCTGGGGCCTCCTTTATAAGTGCACTAATCCCATTCATGTAGCTTTGCTCTCATGACCTAAACACCTCCCAAAGTCCCCACCTCCTGATGCCACCACATTTGGTGATTAGGATTTCAACACAGGAGTTTTGGGAGGACACAAGCATTTAGTCCATACCACCAAGGCATTTAATATTCTCCCACCCGGTGCTGAGCTCCCTGCAGTGGGGCCTGTCTGCCTGCTCTCACCCTGACCATCCCTCTGCCACCTCCCTCCCTGAAGTCTCCAGGAGGCAGGAACTGGGCGGGCCCTTAGCAGTCACTGGGGACAGGTCACCTTGTAGCCAATTTCCCCCTCCAAGAAGATTCCCTTCAGCTTTCCTCTTCCCCAGGGGTCTCATTCAACAGAGATGCAGGTGCTGCTACTTAGCTGATATGACAGGTAAGTGACAGGTGTGCCTCACCTTCCCCTGCCCATACCTGTGCAGACACTGCTAATCAATCACAGCACTCTTTCCCCTGAGCCAGAACTCAGACCACCCCTTGACAAATGTTATTAAAAGTGGTGAATCCTATTTCATGGTTTAGCTTGGGTGGAAACTGAGGCCCTAGGAGGGGAGGTGACTGACCCAAAGTCCCATGGCCATTTGAGGCAGAGCCAGGCTTAGATCTGTTCTCATCCTGGCCCAGGGCTCTACACATGACAGGCCATCTGCAAACTCCAGACCCATGTCTGTAAGTTGGATCCTGCCTCAAGCAAGCAGGAGACACTTAGCTCCACAGTAGCCTGTGTTTATGGGATGAGATCTGACCCCCTCTCTGCCTGTCTGTTTGGTGGGTATGATTATGGTATGCTAAAAACAGGGAGGTGTCCATCCACACAGCCAGAGTTGGGGCAGTGTTGGGGAGAGGAGTTGGATGCAGGGACACAGCCCGGGCTACTGACTCAGCGCACCTTGGCCTTGACTCTCAGCTCGTAGGCGCAGGAGGCTCAGCAAATAACAACTAGAAAGACATCTGCTGGCACTTACTGAGCACTTATCATTGGCCAGAAACACAGCCCAGCACTCAACATAAGTTATTTCCTGTGCTCCTCACCACTGTCAGAGGCAGCAATATTAGCCCGTTTTACAGACGAGACTGCAGAGGCACAGAGAGAAGCAGGATGTTGCTGAGACAGAGGCAGGAGACATGAGTGAAGCAGCAGCCCAGAGCTCAACATGCTGGAATGAGCACTATTATTGGTCTACACTGCCGTCCTTGCCTTGTGAGGCCCCAGGGTGGGTCTGGGGCCTGTTTAATGAAACTGGCAGTCACACACCAAGTTGGCTGGAGTGCGGGAGAGCCTGAAGCCCTTACCTCATTGCAGTCGACTTGACCCCTGGCTTCTCTCTGCCTGACTCCTGAGAATCTAACGACATTCCCCAGGAAGGCAGAGGGCCGAGGGTGGGCTGGTTGGCTTGGCAGTGGACAGCGCTGCCTGGGGAGACCTGCCTGCGTGGCATCAAGAGGGAGCTGAGTAAACAGCCCTCTCTCTCCGGAAAACAACGCTGCTGATCCCGGAGTTAAAAATAGAGGCATATCGATCGGGGGCCTGTGCCCAGCGCAAGTTATCAAGGCTTCATTGGCAAAATGACTAGCCTGAGTCAGCCCCTCAGGTAATTTATTTTTCCACTCAGCTGGCCAGGGAGCATCCCCCGCACATCCTGGGCTGTGCAAATGAGGTGCCACATGTTCCCCAGCACCATGGCTCTCTTGCCAGGGCGCCCCAGCCCATGGGTGGGCAGGGTAGGCTGCCCTTCCTTCCTGGCTTGGTCCAGACACTGCCCAGTTTCCCCAGTAACTAGTACCAGTAACAACTGGCAATGTATGCTCAGAAGGACCAGATTTCAGCCCCAGCCATGGCTCAGAGCTCAGCATGGGGCTCCTGTTACTACCTGCCTGGCCCCACTGGTGGGGGGAGCCCCGAACCCTCTCTCTGCCCTGATATAATAGAAGTCAGACCAGGCGCCTGCCCTGGGTGAGCTTCAAGCTTCCTGGAGAGGATCCCAGGCCATGGGGATGAGTGAGGGGACCAGGCACTTGCTCATCTGCCAAAGACCTGGAACCATGTGGTTTCTGAACCCATGCCTTTCCTGGGAGTGCAGGTTCCCCCTCCATGTGGACCCCTTCAGGCTTCCTCTTCCCCAGGGCATCACATCCATCTGGCATGCAGGTGTCACCACTTAGCTGGTATATTGGGCTGAATAGTATCCGCACAAAATTCATGGCTACCTGGAAGCTCAGAATGTCACCTTATTTGGAAATAGGGCCTTTAAGATGAGGTCATGCTGCATTAGGGTGGTCCTAGATGCAACAGCTGGGAGACACCCAGAGACACAACGGGAGAAGGCCTTGTGGAGACACAGGCAGAGATCAAAGTGATGTAGCTGCAAGCCAAGGTGTTCTGGGGATGGCCAGGAGCCACTAGAGGCTGAGAGAGGCTTGGCACACATTCTCCCTCAGAGTTCCCGGAAGGACCCAACTCTGCCCAGACTTTGATCTTGGACTTCTGGCCTCCTGAACTGAGAGAATAAGTGCCCGTTGTTTTTAAACCACCCAGTCTGTTACAGCAGTCAGGGGTCAACATTCCCTTCATAGAAATGCCACCAAGGCCATGCCAGGATGCTGGGGAAGCAAAGGCAACCCCTCTACCTCCTGGCTTGGAGTCACAAGTGCTGCAGCTGACAAGCAGTTCACTTTCCAAAGCCTCCATTTCCTCCACCTAAAATGGGAACAATAATCCAACCCCGCGGGTGGGCTGTGTCCACCTGGGTGGAAGAGCTTTGTAAACTCCACAGTGCAACCAGCTGCGAGGGTGACGGGGGTCCTGGGGTGCAGGGCTCTGGTGCTCTGAGGGTTAAGCGGGTGCCTTGGCAGATGTTTCTCTCCAGGGATCCCAGTTTTCCAGGAATCCCCAGTGTGCTAACCTTACTCCTGTGTGCTGCTCCATTAGCTCTGCCCAATGCAAGGACTTGAGCCCTGTCCAGGGGGCTACAGCACAGAACTAGAAACACGAATATGGCTTAAAATGAAGACATTGCTTCCTGGCAGAACACAGTCAGGAGGAAGGCAGTGGTGAGTTCGTGCACTGGCTGCCTGTTCTCCAGAAGAGCTGGGGCTGGGCTGGGCCTGAGCTGGAGGGAAGGGGGACATCTGTACAAAGAGCTAGAGCACAGACGTGGTTTCTTACCAGTCTGGGCTCTTGGCTAGCCCTGGCAGCCTTTCATTTTTGTCTTCCATTTCTCTTCTGTCTTTGGCAACTTTCCTTCCTGCTATGGTCTGAATGTTTGTGTCCTCCCCAAAACTTACAAGCTGAAACCTAAACCTCAAGATGACAGAATCAGGAGGTGGGGCCTTTGGGAGGTGATTAGGTCATGGGCATGGAGCCCTCATGAATGGGATGAGTGCCCATATAAAAGAGGCCCGAGAGAGACCCCTCACCCCTTCTATCATGTAAGGACACAGCGAGAAGATGGTTGTCTGTCAGCCAGAAAGCCATCCCTTAACAGACACGGAATCGTACCTTTATCTTGGACTTCCCACCTCTGGAACTGTGGGAAATACATTTCTGTTGTTTAAAAGCCGCCCAGATGATGGAATTTGGCTATAGCATCCCAAATGACTGAAACACTTCTCTTTCCATAAAGTGGAGGTGGTGGATGTGGATCGTCGCAGGGCACTTACAGGCCAGGCTCTAGGAGGGATACCTGCCACCTGCCACGCCATTTAATCCTCACAACCTCTAGTGACTGAAAGACTACCCCTGTTTCCCAGCTGGGGAAACTGAGGCTCAGCGAGGTTTAAGAGCCTCCTGACATCACCTAGCCAGTTCACAGGGCAGCCAGAGTTAATTCCCTTTTCAAACTCCCAGGCTCTCTCCCCACTCTGAATGCACCAGGACAACACTAATTTCCCCTCCAGGGTGGGAGGTGGTGGAGAGCAGAGGTGAGGCCCTTGAAACCCACCTGGGGAAATGGGGGGCCTGGCAGGGTCTATACTGACACAGCAGGAGCCCAGTAGGACCTGGGCCTTGGTGGACAGGGCGGTGCCAGGCTCAGAGAACAAACTGGATTACCATCAGCAAGATTCCCACTGACCTCCACATTTAGGAGAAAGTTTAATGGCACTAAAGGAATTTCCTTAATGAAAAGCTGATACCAGAACAGTTTCCATGGCCCTGGTTCAGGTCATATGTAGCCCAGCTCCCCTCAACTGGTGGCTGCTGACATCAGGGCGGGCCCTTGGCGTGAGTTCAGGCTGGCAGGGCTTTTCCCGGCTTCCCCTCCCCATGTTTCCTCCCTCCATCCTCCCAGCCCCAAAGTGCTAGGTGCTCCAACCTCTCTAAAAGGGCCCTAACTCCTGTTACAGTGTAAACAACCTATGGCGGAATGTGGGGACCCTCTCAGGGAGGCTGCATCTCACCAAGGATCTAAGCAGAAGCTGGGGAAAGAACCCCTCTGGTGAACTTCAGGATTGGGTCAGAGGAAAGAGGTGGAATGAGGGGCACCTGATCCTGCAGGGAGCTTTGGGATCCACAGGGGAGTCCCGGTCCCCTACCTGAGGACTCGTAGGATTAAGCAAGTTGGCCTCAAGGCCTCCCAGGATCCCTAACTACCAGAGCAAAAGCCATTTTACATCAAAATACTGTCTTCAATAAAGCAGTGAAATGGATATATCATCTTAGAAACTTTTCCATTAAGATGTTAAAGGGTTAAGGCAGGGTAGTTTGCTGAGCGGGAAAACTCACTTCCAGAGTGTTTCCTGACTGATGCTGGACCTGACCATGGCAGCTGGGATTGGGGCTGCAGGGACTGGGATCCAGGATGGTACCATGGTGGTGATGATGGTGATGGTGATGGTGGTGATGAGGGTGATGGTGAAAATGATGGTGATGATGGTGGGACTGTGTACTGCTCATGTGCCAGGCACTGGGCTGGGCACTGTACATGGATGATTTTCTCATTTAACAGCAGTTTGGAAGCAGTATCTATCATCATCATCTCCATTTTATAGACAAAGAGACGGACCTGGAGAGTTTCAGTAGCTTGCCCCAGACACACCCAGCCCATGTGGCTGAGCGCCTTCTGCCCACCACACTCACCAGACCTTCATTGCTCGGGGTCCTGGCCTGACAGGCGTGTGCTTCCGTTCCAGGGTACGGCGTCATGGCAGATGGGACCACCACCTATGTGAATGCGTCCGTGTGCACTGTGAACTACCAGCCTGTGAATCCGCCCATAGTCATCGACCTCCCCACACCCCGGAACTCCTGACTGCTCCCTGCTGCTGCAGCCCTGCCTGCCCGCGTCAGCTACACATGCCTGGCCGAGAGCACGGACCCCCAGCCACCCTTCCTTCCATGCCGAATGACCCAGACAATCCGTCTGGCTGCAGGGATAGCCCAGCAGACTCATTGAGGCCTTGGAATGACCCTTCAGTCTTCTGTCACCTGGAATCGGGACCCTGCGTGTCCCCATCAGGGGTTCTGTGCTTATTACTTCTTCTGTGTGTACATCCCGCGTGTACCTCGTTAAAGGACCTGATAATCTCATGGCCCTATCTTGCTTTGGAAATGACTGAATCTTCATCCTTCTCAGTTGGACACACTCCTGGTCTGTGAAGCTGCTGCTCTTGAATGGGTTTCGGAAGTTCTCGCACAAAATGTCCCTCTGCCCAAGGGTCTGTGTGCCTACAGGCCCCAGGGTTGGGGGGAGGTGGGGAGGTTTTACAGCCTGGGTGCAGACAGCCCTTCCTGTCCTCCCAGGCCAGAGAGGAGACAGGCCTGCTGGAGGTGGAGCCCTCCAAGGGGGTGTTTGGGGACATCTCAGGAATTCAGACTGTCCCTGGCCGGGCCCACAAGCGTTTGCCTGGTGTTGTCCCCTGTTTCTTCCCGTGGGCGTTTTCGCTGACGAAGACAATGGCCTGAGCATTCTGGGCACTTGCTGGCCGCCTGGATTTGGGGGATTAGAGCTACAGAATGAGCCCTCTGAGTGCCCAGGGCCAGCGAGAGGCTCCCAGTCACGGTGGGACAGCCCTGGGTCCCTGGGGACTGTGCTGTTCTGCAGAACTCAGCAGCCTGGAGGGGCTGCAGGCCGAGGCTGCGGCCACTCTGTCACACGTGTGTGCATGCCCTCTCCTCTTAAATTTACCCCAGTGGATCCCGCGTTTCTCGTCACTGCCCTGCGGTGGGGTCGTGTTCCTTGGTGCGGTTTCCTTGCGCCACCGGGATTCCGTCTGTGTGCTCGCAGCTGGGGGACCCTAAAGGGCTCAAAATCCTCATTGCCCTGGTCCCGGCCGGCCGTCAACGGGGGAAGGTGGCACCGTGACAGAGCAGGCCCTGGGCTCCGGCGGCCCCACCTTGGACAGCTGCTTTTTCCTCTGTGGATGAGGACGGGGTGGGGGCGGGGGAGGAGCCAGCAGGGCGGGGACTGGGAGGCCTCGAGGCAGGGTCGGGCAAGTGCAGGGTCACATTCTGTCTTTATTTAAAATTTTGATATTTTGTTCATCATGCATTTTTTTGCATTCATTTTGATTTTTTATAAAGTTGAGTGGGTCTGTGGAAACATTTTGATTTTTAACACCATAACAATAGTATTTGTCCTGATTACTGACTTTTTGCACCCACTTTAAAGTGTGCACCTGAGAGCAGGGCCTCACGCTCTCCTCTGGTCCCAGCCCTGGGAGCCAGCATTTGATGAGCCCTTCTGCAGATTTAATGTCGTTTCATCCTCAGATGGCCCTTCGAGGTAGGTACTGCGGTCCCCATTTTAGAGATGAGGTGAGGTGACGTGCCTGGGGGCGCACAGCACACAAGGGGCAGAGGTGGCATTTGAACCTCGGTCCCTGGCTTCACAGCCCTCACTTTGCCATGACCCAAAGCTATGTCCCTGCAAAGCAATGCATGGTCCAAGGCTCTTTTTTTTTTTTTTTTTTTTTTTAAGGGTCCTGTTCAAACCAGCTCGAGCTCTGAGGACTCCTGAGTCTGTGTAGTGTCCCAGCACTGGGGAGGCTGTGGTTCCTCCCAGGCTCGTGGGCGAGCTGGGCTCAGCGTGGGGGGAGGCTGCCATCCCAGGGAGCTGGCAGGGGCACCGGGTCGGGTTGGCAGGGGCTGGGCTCCCCGGGGTGCAGAGGCCAAAGTGGCGCCTGGTAGCAGGGACGTTGGGGAGCCTCTTGGGGCAGAGAGAACACAAGGCCCTTTCTGTGCCACCTCTACTCAGTTTCTATGTGGACCAAGAACTATAAACTTTAAACAAATCTTTTTTCCTAAGGTATCTTCAGAATATGGTGTATTTTTATGTGGGAAAGAGAAGTTATGAAGGCAGCTGTTACTTTAAGAGCAAATCCATGAAAAGTCGTGAGGTATGAACGAAGACGGCGTGCTCCTCAATCATTTTGGCATAACTTGATTGTGGCTGTAATTTTTTTTGTCAAGCATGTCAGACAATAAAGTCTTTGTAAAAAGGAGAAGTCCATGGGCGCCTCTTTCTTGCGCGTCTCGGAGGGTCGGTGGGGCACGTGGGGAGGGCGGTGTCGTCCCAGGAATGCGGGTCCGGGGTGGAGCGCGGAAGCCCGTGCACACGGCGGCAGCTGCCACCCCTCTGCCGGCCGACGCTTCCCCAGGGGGCCAGGGGATCTTGGAGGTGGTGTCGCGGGCGGGTCTGGGCCCTCTCGTGTCCACGCACCTGACCACTTGATCTCCAAGCAGGGTGGCATGAGAGGACCCAGCTCCGGACTCCCCCCTGCAGCTGGTGCCTGAGCACCCCGTTTCTTCCTGTGGGCGTTTTCGCCAACGTGGACAATGGCCTGAGCATTCTGGGCACTTACTGGCAGCCTGGATTTGGGGGATTAGAGCTACAGAATGAGCTCTAATCATTCTGTAGAGCAGCGGCCATCCTGCCCCGGGCCTCCCCTGGCCCCCAGGTTCACTGGGATCTTGAGGTCTCCCCAGCCCTGGCCTGGCCAGAGCCCCTCAGCCTCGTCCCTGATGCCCACCCTGCCGGGCCGAGGAGCAGGCAGCCAAGAGCCACCTCCTCATCCCTGGCCACCTGAGCTGCCTGCACAGCGGCCCTGGCTTCCTGAGAGCTCACGTGGTTTCTGGGGAGGACATTTCACTCCTTCCTCAATCGGCGGAAGGATCATGCTCTGTCCTGATGGGTGTGGGGCCAGCGAGAGGAACGGCCACAGCAGTGAGGCCACAGGAAAGGGGAGGAGAATCCCATGCTGTGGCCGGGCCGCTGTGGGTGCTGGTTTGTCGGCCTCCCTTAGGGAGACCCAGCGTGCGTGGTCCTGCCAGGCTCACACGTGGCTGTTTAAGCACCACATCGACAAAGTCCTTAGTCTCATACAATTTAGTTAATGGCAAATTTCCACAACTGCAGTGAATCCAGACAGCCTGATTTAGGTCAATTACAGGCAAAAATGAGACAACTAGAGAAGGTCCCCTCTTCCCCCACCAAATCGCAACTTGGGGATCAGGAGGCACCTGCAGCTAGACGGAGTAGAGCCAGGGCGCGGGCGGCGAGCACCCCTGTGCAGGTCCCCCCTTTGCTCAGAGCTGACGTTGCAGCCTCCCATGAGCCCAGCCCCTCAGTGTGGGGGTCCAGTCTGTGGAGCACGTGTGGAACGGGCTGGGGCCTCTCCCCACACCAGGCGGGCAGTCCCAGCGCTCTGCTCGTGTCAGGTGGGGCCTAGTTTGGGCCCCGTGCAGGGGCGGGGAAGGGCCCAGATGGGAGCGGAGGGGCTGCCTCACCCTCGCACCGCACCCCTCCCTGACAGCCCGTGGCCGCACAGTCGGGCCGGCTCTCCTGCCTGCAGCTCCCAGTCCTTGGAGAAGCTCCCGGAAGGCAGCAAACTCTGCCTGCGTCTCCCGCCCAGCGTCACGGTAGGTGAAAGGACAGCAGTTTCCAGGCTCCTCTGGGCTTGCCGCGCCGTCATTTCCGAGGGGAGTTCCCGTCACAGTGGTCACTGGCGCTTCCGAGCTGCCTGCGTGGCTGGACCTCGGGAGGCCTCGGGCAGGCCGAGCCGGGCAGTGCCGCCGGGCCTGCCGTGCGAGTTGTTCTGCGGGGAGGCGAGGCTGGCCGGTCCCTCGGCAGGGACAGGGAAGGTCAGTGCGCACAGCCCAGGGGCAGCATAGCGCGGTACAGATGTCCTCGGGCCCTGACACAGGACGCGGTGGTGAAGGAGGCGGCGGCCCTCAGAAGGCACGTGCGGGGCCTTCGCCCACGCCAGGGGCGCGCTGCCTGCAGTCACCAACACGACCTCCAGAGAGTCCACGTTTTAGAGCACTTTATCACTAGCAGTTCTTTTAAAGTCTCAAGAGTCATTCTTGCAAAGACTAGTTTATTTGCACAAACTAACCGGGGGAAGGCGCCTGAGGCCTGGGGGCAGCCGAGCCTGCGCCCCGCCAGGACAGACCCAGGCCGGGCTCGGCTTTGGGCTTGTTTCTGGAGACACTTTGGAGTATTCATTAAACTCCCCAATTATCTGATCTGATTCGTCTTGAAACAAGCCCCGTGGCCCCGTCTGTCCGGGTGCCCGCGGGGCACTACTGCAGGAACGCCCGGAGGAAGTCGTTGTAGGAGATTTTCGAGGACAGCGTCTTGTCATAGTACTCCAGGATGTGGAAGAACTCCTCCTCGGACAGGTTGATGCTGTACTGTCTCAGGACCTGGAGGGCAGAGAAAGGGGCCATTGGGCTTGTCCTGGCCCGGATTTAAGGAGGCAGGCTGCCAGGAGGGGTCTGGGGGACACGTCCACCTCTCCCTAAGCCTGCACGCCCCACCCCCAATGTCCCCTCCCAGTAGCGTTCTCTCTCCACCTGTCTGTCTCTGGGGCTCCCTCCTCTGCCCGCGCAGGAAGCAGCCACCGAGGGCAACCTCCCCGCGCATCTGGGTGTGATGCAGGACGAGGCAGAAGGGTGGCTGAAGGCTGGTCAACGCGTTCAGACAAGGCCGGACGGAGAGGAGGGGTTGGAGGGGAGACCTGGCCACAGGCTTAACTGGGGTGGGGCCGAGGGGGGCAGGGGCATGGAGTGGCTGTGACGGGACAGCGACACAGCTGCGGCAGAGCTGCTCGCGGCCCACCAGTATTGACTGCTCCTTCCTCTTCACTTACAGAACCCCAGTTTTCCCACAGGCTGCTCTGTGTCCAGCTAACAAAACATTTCTCAGCTTCTCTCGATGCCAGGTACGTTCTGGCCAGTGGAACCTAAGTGAGAATGTTATGTGGAACTTCGGGGAAGCCTCCTTTGAAGGCATGCCCTTTTTCTCTCCCTGCCTGGAATATGGATACAATGCTGGGGCTCCAGCAGCCACCTTGGACCACGAGGTGACCCTGAGGAAGAAAGATGGAGGCAAGGGGAGTAGAGCAAAAATATGGTCCCTGTGATTGTCCAGTGACCCCCACCAGCTCCAGACCACCCACCTCTGGACTTCTTTTATGTGGAGGAGAAATGACCTCCCCCTTGCTTACACTGTTGTAGTTCCCCCTGTTGTATGCAGCTGAAACAAATTCTAACTGATAGACCCTAGTAATAAATAAAGATTAGGTCATAAATGTCCTAGCTACATTTTGTGTTACAATTACGTTCTAAGAGGACACTAGGAAGCAGGGCTAGAAGGCCGGGGGCTCCCAGGGCTCTGCGGGATGAAAGCAGGAAAGGGAGCCGAGCTGGGCTGGGCGGGAGGGGCCCAGTTACTCCTTCCGACGGGACGACGTCTCCACTCTAGTGTCCCCTTCCCACCAAGCTGACGGAAGGGGAGAGCAACAGAATCTCGCCCCACTTCCTTCCCTTCTTCGCATGAGAATCCCTGAGATTTATACTTGACCGGGAAGTAAGGACGGACAAGCGCAGGTGAGCCGGAGAACCGGTGCAGGTGTCTGCGAGGCCCGCGGTGCCTCGAGGGAAGCTGGGCTAGGCACCGGCCGGCGGGGAGCTGGCTGTGGGGGTGTGGAGCGTCCTCATCAGGCTCTGGAGGCCTCCAGGGAGGAGAAGCTGGGGTCTGCAGGTGAGGGGCAAGTGGCTCAGCCTTGATAACTCGGGGTCCTGGGGAAGTGAGGTCTGGGATGGCCGGGGCACACCCGGGCCTCCGGCAGGGGACTGGCTGGGTTCCCTTTTGAGCTTTTCTGGCCACTGGCATCTGGCAACTGCTCCCTGCTCAGCGGCGCCAGACGCACTGAGCCGTGCTCACCTTCCTGAAATCGGCCACGCTTAAAAGCCCCGTCCCAGCCTCATCGTAGCTCTTGAACGTGCGCCGCATCGGCCGCCAGCAGTGCACGATCTTGGGCTGGATGCGCAGCAAAGCGGAGTAAAAGGACGAAGTCTCGGCACCAGCTTCTTTCTAAAAAAAGAAAAAAACAAAAACGAAGAAGGGGTGAGAGAGAAGCACTATGAATGGGGGCACGGGGGCCAGGCCCTGGGGCGGAGAGGCAGCTGTGGGGCCGCGGTGGGCACCTCCCGGCCCGTCCACCCTGCACCCACCCTCCCTGGCTCTCTGCCTGCAAGCGGAACTCTTTCTTTTTTTTGTGACTGGGTCTTGCTCTGTTGCCCCGGGTAGAATGCAGTGGCGACATCATAGCTCACAGCAACCTCAGACTCCTGGGCTCAAGCGATCCTCCTGCCTCAGTCTCCCAAGCAGCTGGGACTGCAGACACGCTACCACATCTGGCTAATTTTCTATTTTTTTTGTAGAGACGGGGTCTCACTCTTGTTCAGGCTGGTCTCGAACTCCTGACCCCAAGTGATCCTCCTGCCTCTGTCTTCCAGAGTGCTAGGATTACAGGTGTGAGCCACCACGCCCGGCCTAGAACTCCTAACAGTGCTGCCATTCCTGTCCCTCTGATCATTGCGTGTGGGCTACTTAAAGTCACCATCCCATTTATATCTCCCTTCCCCTCCCCTGGCAACGTGGAAGGCAGGCAGGTCTCCCACCCCCATCTCACAGACTGGGGACAGGCACAGCGAGGTAAAGCGATCTGCGCTCTGACCCCAACACACCTCAGGCCTCGCTACCTCCTGGGGAACGCAAGGAGAGGGCCAAGCAGATACTCAGTCAATTTCTAAATAGTTCGAGGAAAAAAAGAGATTTCAGTCTGGGTCTTCTAGTAGGTTATTATAATGAAGAGTGTTAAAAAAAAAATCACAAGGTTGTAATTATATCTAGTAATTAGACAGTACACTGAACTGTGATTATTTCATTTAGGTGCTATTATTAATAGATTGAAAACAAGATCTTTTAGCATGATTTAGCCCCAACACGTCTGAGCATCACAGAGGTGAACTGTAGGCAATAACGTGTAACACATTTGGGGAAAGTTTAATTTTAACACGGCACTACATAAAACAAATTAGCAGAGAGCTAAGCTGCTTTCAATTTGACACCATTTAGCACCTATGATGGAAACTCCCCAGGTGGCCGCAGCTTTGCTATCTGCCAATCCGCAACGGCAGGGCCCACGCTGCTTCCCCAAAGAAAGTCTTTCCGCTGCCGAAGGTTACAGAGAAGGCTCCCAAGTAAGCAGAAAATGAAACCAGCCTTCCAGCAAAGAATAGCAAGGAGACATTTGACGTGAGCACCACAGTTATGCGGTGCAGGGAGGCCTTGGCAGTTGCTGGAGGGGGCAACGGAGAACCGTGACCAGGACCATGGCAGGGGACCTGGGCATGTGTGCAGCCTCTCCGTCCTTGTCACTCTGGTGTGGGGGTCCCAGGAGGAAGGGCAGGAGGAACTATTCTGAACCACCGAGCGGCGCCTGGGGTGGGGGCAGAGGACCTGCAGCACCTCTCACTTCACATGGACACGGCCTCGGTCTGGTGCCCGGCAGCCCACGGCCAGCCCTGCAGTCACACTGAGGCTGGATGGTGCGTCTGGGGGCAGGCGCAGCCTCTGCACTGGGGAGGGCCTGGAAGCGGGTACCGCTGTGCTCTTTCCAGGAGAAGCCCACTGGCCAACCCTCAGAGGACCTTACAGCCCAGCAGACCTTCCTCTCATTTACAGAAGGGGAAACTGAGGCCAAGAGAGGCAGGGGGAAGACCAGAGCAGGCAGGGGCCCTACAGGCCACGTGGTCTCCATGCTTCTCCAGCTGTGGTTCTGGGCCCCATGAAGATCTAACGAGGACAGCCTTTCTCAGAATGGAGCTAGCAGAAGACGCGTCTTAATTTTAAGGTTTTTTTTTCTCCCATAAACTTGGCCTAAGCCTTTGATACTAGCTGCTGCTTGTCTAAACTAGAACCTACACTAAGAGGGTACCTAAATGTGCACAGAATGGGCAAACTAGCAGTGCAGACACTCTCTGCACGGCCCCTGCTCACCTGTTGCTGATCAGCGCACTCTCTCTCCATTTCCTCCACCACTCGCCGGCTGCCCTGGCAGGGCGGGGGCAGGCAGGGCAGGGGCAGGATGAGGCAGGGTGGGCGCCGTCTGAGGCCTGCCCTACACTTTTTGTCCCTCCAGCTGAATCATAAAAATCCATCCACAGTTGGATTCAGCTGTGTTTGTTCCCCAAATCGATAATGCTAGTTGTACTGTGTTTCCCCGAAAATAAGATAGGGTCTTATATTTATTTTTCCTCAAGAACACACCCTAGGGCTTATTTTCAGGGGATGTTTTATTTTTTTAAGTATGGTACAGCAATCTACATTTATTCAAATATAGTTAAGTCGTCTTCTGCTGGGACATCATCATAACTCTCCAAACCCCGAATTCCATCCTGTATTTCTTGCGACTCTATTTCCTTTAGAACCATTGGCCCTGATCTCTCATGTCGAGCAATAGAGCTCTCATGGGGCAGATGAGAAGGGCTGCTCGTCTTCTTTACCGATCCTCCACAAAATGCAAGGGTTGTGCAGATGCGCTGCGTAGCCACGCCCGTCGCTAGGTCTTATTTTCCGGGTAGGGCTTCTATTGCGCAAATGCTTAGAAATCCTGCTAGGGCTTATTTTATGGGTAGGTCTTATTTTTGGGGAAACACGGTACTTCTATAATTCAACATAACTTAATTCAATATCTCAGATGACAGAATCAGAACATTAAAGTAACATCTTTGGCCTCATGTTTAGAATGGCTGAGCAAGGTGCACTCGCCGTGGGTTTCGATTATAAAATTGCAAATGATTATGAATAAAAGGTAAAAATCCACAAGAATTGTGCCCTCTAGTTGCTATTTAAGTGTCTTTAGGTTCTCATTCCTCTTCAAAGAAACAGAAAAAAGAAAATTGCAGACTATGCATCTATACTGTCTGGTGTAGTTTACGTGAGAAAGATGACGGGAGACTCCAGCCGACACCTGCACTCAGAGGAGAGGGTCTGGCCTGTCTCCAGTGGCCGATGAGTGAGTGAGTCCACATTTAACCCAAATGCTCCCTTCACTACAGCCGGCTGCCCCACCTGCTCTGCCTTTTCAGGGAATTGACCGGTTGTTGCTCCCAGGGGGTAGACGAGGGGCTAGACTGCTAGTCATGGGGACGCTCAGGAAGAGCCATGATAATCAGGTGTCTGCCACCTGAACCAGTTGGAGAACTCAGGGTCCAGGCTACTGGTTCTGTCTGGGGTCTCCAGACCCTTCTAGGATTCCAGAAGAAGAGAAAAGCAATCTTTGAGTTACTTCCAAGAAAGTAAATTTCTGAGCTGTTTTTGATATTCCCAAAGCCAGGTAGAGGCCTTATCCTTACTCACAGCCCCTGCCTCCCAGGTGTGAGCCTCTGACACACAGGTGTGGGCTTTGGGACCCTGAGAGCCCCCAGTTATCTCAAGCTGACCTGACAACTGCCTGGCACTTACAGGCCTCTATGTGACAGAGGAGGAGGGGTGACAAAGCCTTGCTCGACAAGTATCAGATGTGATAGAGAACATCCGAGTAGGGTCTGTGGGGACATGAGACAGACGAGTCCTGGCTGGCGGCAGAGCTGGGCTGGGCTCCGGAGTCTCTGAGCCCCGAGTCAGCACCTTTGCACGCCCCTTGAGCCCCGCCCCCGTGCTCCCAGGACACCAGCGTACCATTTTGTTTGCGTTCTGGATTTTCATCCTCTGCAGCAGTGAGGTTTCCTTTGCTTTTAACAGGAGGACGCAGCTCTGAATGAAGTCACAGTATGCGAATTTCCCCTTGTTCTTAAAGTCGTACTTTATGAGGAGCTGCTGACGCTCCTCTTTGCTTATGTCCAGGTTGAATTTCTCCACAAGAGCTAAGAACAAAAATAGCAGTTCAGTTGGTGGTCATTCATTCATTCATTCATTGAACACTTGCTGAGGCTCCTCCTCTGCTTTAGGCTCTGGCGTGGTCCTTGTTTCACAGGACTCACGGTGGGTGGGTGGACATGTAGGGGAAACAGACATACACAACACATTAAGGGTCACAGGGAGGGGGACCCGAGCCCTACTGCCCACACCGTCCTGGGTTTGCGTGGTCACCAGAACTATGGTCACAGCGGATGGACAGACTGTGGGAGTGACGACTGCAGAGCAGAGGGGGAGGCGAGGACTTGGGGGCAGGGGCAGGAGCACGCGGCGGCAGGGGAAGGGTCCCCGAGCCGGGTGTGGGCCTGGCGGGGGCTGGGCTGGGGCGGTTCAGACTTGGCCTCCACCATGCATTTTTTAACTGGGCTCCAGACACGTGCCCTTGGGAGTCTGTCTGTTTAGCTATGTGAATTTATATGTTTTGAGTTTTTATTCCAGTGAGGACAATCTAAAATATATCAATACATATTCTGGATACACGGACCACCCTTAAGAGACAGCTGCCGTGCAATCTCAGGGTTCGAGCCTCGCTTTCTGACTAGGGTTATGTGGACGCCACGGCGGGGCATCTTCCCGGCTGCCACGAGGCCGGCACATCTTAACACCAAAATATCAACACGCGCCCTGTGCTTTGCGCTAGTAATCGTGCGGAATTCTCTTGCCAGTTGATAAATACAACACCTCTTTTGGAGTGACAACTAATACGTGAAAGAGACTAAGGTAGGATAAGATTTTTGTTTAAGTTTATTAAACTGAGACTCTGAGTTGTCATCATGAAAGAACAAAGTGTCAAGGAGTGGAAAACTATGCTAGTTGCTGAGGCTAAGCAGGAAAACCAGTGGGAGCAGACTGTACGGATGAGGCCTGCAGGCCAGGCGAAGGCCGGAGCCGCTGCTGTCGAGTCAGCAGAGCTTTCTCTGCTCCTGCCGGGAGGGACGCAGCAGCGGGTCACGGGGACCACCAGGACGCAGCGGGAGGCCCGTGTGACCCAAGGGAAACTGTCCCATGAGTGCCTTTGATGTTCCCCCTTACAGAAGGCCATCAGTGGTGGGTAGAAAACACAGAATGACTTTTGAAAATTAATCATTTTACAGTATTGAATTTTGGACGCACTGCTCAAGTCTGACAAGCCTATCGGAATAATAGGCTGGTGGCTTAGACGAGTCCATGCTGTAAAAGTAAAACAGCAGTAACAATAAGGGTCATAACAGAAGTTGAGGCTATCACGCTCAAAATCAAAGGAACCGATTAAGAAACAAGTGGAACTCAAGTGCGTGCTAAAACCAACAAGGGTGTTTTGGTTTCAGCAAAACATGTCACATTAAATCAGTGCAACAACATTTGACTATTACCAATTTCATATTTAATTTATGTGTTTTTTTTAATAGGAGCTAACTTAGAAAGTTTACACCTTGTTTCATTTGTACATTTTAAAGCCATGGTTATGATAAAAGTAATTCATATTGATTTTGGATGTTCTCAAGGAAAACATTTTCCTTTAAAAGGAAAATATCAGTCAGGAAGAGGAGGGCTAAGCAGCAGAGGAGTGACATGGTCAGATTATTTTCCCGTAATGCAAAATGTTGCATTAGCAACATGCAACAATTAGTTAAAGTACAAATCCAACTGGTTTAATTTGTGAAGTGGGTGAAAAACTAAATGATAGCAAAGAGTGGATGCTGACAGGAGTGGAAGCCCGGCCCGAGTGTCCCTGCCACCCGCCCCCTCAGGCTCCTCCCTGCCCCCTCAGGCTCCTCCCCGCCCCCTCTGCTCTCAGCGTCCGTGAACATTACACTGTGGCCAGCAGTCGCAACCAGTCTGTGGTTTCTAATGCCGCAAGTCAGTGGCGTGTTGACCCGGACCTGTGGGTGTGCACCTGCTCGCGGGCTGCGGGCAGGAGGTGGGTTAGGCTTCTGTGCGGCCCGCGTCTCGACCTAGAAGTTCCCGGCTGGTCCTGTTCTATTGCTCCCCTGCCTCCACCGTGCTGTGGATCTGTGCCCAGTGGGAATGGGCTCTTGTCATGGAGTGTGACAAGAGGTATTATCAAGAGGACAGAACCAAAACGAACCCAGGAACTCGGCCGCGGTGATCTCCCCCTGCTTGTTGACGTCCCTCTCTTTGCAGTTCCTCAGCAGCTCTCGCCAGCAGCCCTGGATCTGCCGCCGGAGCTTGCTCTCGATGGGCTCGCAGTTCTGCAAGGGCGGCGAGCCCGCTGTGCTGCGCGCCGGTGTCTAGTGGGAAAGAAGGGAAAATCGGCTTGTAACTAGAGACTCAGAATTGAAGTAATAAAAAAACCTTACAGATAGGACTCAGGTGTTGAGGTTCACAATTTTATAGGCAGTATTAGTCCAGAAATAAAATGAAAAATAACACAGATAGTAATTTTATGATTTAATTTTTACTTCCATCAGTGGACTATATGTATCTGTGCCAAACCATAATAACCAAAATAGTTTTGAAAATGAATATACAGCCAGGGTTCAAACATACAGAGGTGTATTTGAATGTATTACTGGAGTGTGTGTGTGTGTCTGTGTGTCTATGTGTGTGACAACGGTATATTTTTCACTAGAGGAAGAGTCTTACGGAACTAAGGGACTTGCTTGTCACTTGCACGAGGTGTCCAATCCCATAAACTCACTGAATATCGGTTATTTTGAAATTATGTGGACCAAGTATGAAGCGGCTCTTTGCTTAATCGTATTCGCCATTTGAAAGCAAGAGAGTGAATTTCGTCCAGCCTGGGCCCTTCTCCTGAAGGCCTTCCTGGCACTTTGTCATTGAACCTAGTAATTTACCCTGCTCAGCTGGCTTCCTGGGCTTCCTCCCACACCCTGGGCCTCCTGCGCAGCAGTCGCTACCAACTCCCTCCTTCCAGTTGCCGAGGCCCGAGGCCCGAGGCCCGAAGCTGAGGAGTCTTCCCCGACTCTCGCCCTCCCTCCCGCCCCACAGCCGGGCGTCAGCGGCTCCTGGTGCTCTGCCTTGAAGGCACAGCCGAGTCTGACCTCCGCTCACCAGCGTCCCCGCCCCAGCGCTCCAGGCCACCACTCATGGCCTCTGCCAAACCTCACAGTGTCCCTGCTCCCGCCCGCCCGCGCCCCCCAGCGCCCAGAGTGGTCTTGAGTCCCTCAGGTCATGTCACTACACTGCTTAAAAATGAACAAAGGCTCCTCGCCCCTCACGTGCCAGCCAAAGTTCTTAAGGCCACCGTAAGGTGGCCCTCCAGGCCTGCGTGAGTTTCCTGTGGCTGCTGTCACAGGTCACCATAAATTCAGTCGCTAGAACAACAGCAGATGGATTACCTTACAGCTCTGCAGGTCAGACGTCTGAATTGGGTCTCACTGAGCTGAAGTCATGGTGTCTGGAGGCTCCAGGGGAGAGTCCATTTCCTTGCCTGTCCAGCTTCTAGAGGTTTCCAACGCCTTGCTTGTGGCCCCTCCTCCCTCCTCAAAGCCAGCAAGGCCGGGTGAAGTCTCTCTAGTCTCGTCTCTCTAACACTGACCCTTCTGCCTCCAGATTCCCACTGAAAGGCCTTTGTGATTACTCTGAGCCTACCTGGGGACTCCAGGGCCACCTCCCTGTCCAAGAGCCAGCTCACTGGCAACTTGAATTCCATCTGCAGCCTTAATTCCCACTTGCCACGTAAGGCAGCATGGTCACAGTTCCACGGATCAGGACACGGACATCTCTGGGGAGCTCCTGCCCCCTCACTCGGCTCTACTCTCCACCTTTAGCTCACTACATACTTACGCCTGCTCCACAGGAGCGGGGCCTGCATCCCCCCTCGGCTGTCGGAAGCACCCAGCACAGCAGTCACTGTGTGTGGATGCGCGCAGGCACGATGGCCTCTGTCTCTGGTGGCACAGGCTCTACAGCGAGGGCGGCATTACGCGCCGAGGGGCATTCTCCCAGCCACCCTGCCTCGGAGGCACTGTCGTCCCTGCTCGCAGACCTGGTAAGAGTCCTGGCGAGCCTGGGTACCTTCTTCCTGCCCAGGCCTGGGGCTCAGGGCTGTGTAGTTAGACAGGCCTGGGCTTAAAATTGGGCGGGTCTCTCCATATTTACCTGAGGACCCAGGGCACACGAGGGCACCTCTTAGAGCCTCACTGCCTTCACCTGTAAAATGGGCGTAATGACACTTACCTCTGGGGTATGGCCTGTGGCAGGGTGCTTAGCACATGGTGGCTTTTCAGCGAGGGGCGTTTGCTGTCCCACCCAAAGACGCCAGTAGTGCCGTGGACCCCTGCTCGTCTTTCCACCTCGTACCCTCTTTGTTCTTCTCTTCTACCTCCTCCTCCTCTTCCCGCCTCCTTCCACCCAGCCACACTGTCCCCCCAGGGAAGCAGATGCTCCTGTCTAGTGCCCCCACCCCAGGCTCACCTGGGGGCCAGAGTCTCAGTCACTTGACCCCTGGGGAACACTGGGTCCTCCCAAAAGTCCCCGCCCAATGGAACTAGTGGGTCTGGCGTGAGGCGGCGCACGATCCTGGTGGGGCAGAGAACTCACACAGGGGTGGCTCTGAGACCGGAGCCCTGCTCTCAGGTCCTGAGTGGCTGACGAGACGGCAGATCTGGCTCCTTCCGAGACTTCGGGAACGCTGCTCCCTCTCTGGGCCTCGGCAGAGTCGCCAGCGGCTGGTGGCGTTGCCGCCCTCTCGGAGCTGAACCTGCTCAGGAAGTCCAGGTAGCGCAGCCTGCCCTTGGTGTTGACCGGCATCTCGTTCCAGAGCCTGTCGAACTGGCGGAGAAGCAGAGTCATTTCCCGGCGTCGCGCACACCCAGGCAGAGCCCACCCGTGCTGCCGAGAAGTGGCACGGGAGGGGCGGGGGGCGCTCACAGGCCTGGTGGGGGCCCGGCCACGTCAAGAAAGAAATTAAAAAAGAAAAAAGCGTATTTGGCCTCCGCTTGGTGGAAGCCTCCAGAAGACCGGAAAAGCAAAGACAAGAGTATTATTCATGGCTTCCGCAGGACATTTTTTAATTGAATTGGGCCTTCAGTGAGCACTTTAAGGCCATTAAATCTTGTGATTAGTCACAGTGCCTGAGCTGCGGTATATATGAACGTTTGGGAGAAAATGAAATCGGAGCCCTGGCCCACCTTGGTCCCAGGGAGGCCCACACTCATTTCCCATCCTTCCAGGCACACCTGAGTTCTGCAAACCGCTCACCAGGTGATGCAGCCCTCAGCCGCTGTGTTTGCATCCACGATTTATGTCACCCTAAGGGCAAAAAATGTCTTCCCGCAAGATGAAAAGGGAGGCATTTGGAAAACTGGAGAGAAGTTTATGGCTTTGTATTGTTGCGGTCTGATGCCACAGACTGTATCAAAACCACACACAGCACAGACAGAACAAAATGACTCAATGCATCCTAAATGAGCCACTTCTGATGACTGGAGGTCTGTTAGGGAGCCAAGAAGAATGGGAGCTTACTTCCAATTGGATTTTATGTACAGCCCCCGAAGCCCCCGGGGCCTAGCATGCAGCGGCACTGACTGGAGAGGCTGCCCCCGCGGGTGCGGGCACGGCGCAAACCCTTCCCCCCTTCCCCGCCTGTGCCTTCCCCACGAAGCCTGGGCTCTGCCAGAGACCGAGTTTGCTTCTGGGACTCCACTGGGGTTTTCCAAAAGCAAATGAAAAATCATCATCTCGAGCTCTATTTGAATCCCCTGAAATGAAGTAGTGAGGGTTGTGGAATAGAGGGAGAATGTTCCAGGCCCTGAAAAGGCAAAAAGGTATAGTTTGGAACAACATTATCAACTTATTCATTTATTTACTTATTTATTCTTTTGTTTTTTATTTAGAGATAATTGTAAGTTTGCAAGAAGTTGCAAGGATAGTACAGAGAGGTCCCCTGGACTCTTCATCCACCTTCTCCCAAGGCTACATCTTATGTAACAACATCAAACCCAGGAGATTGGCTTTGGTGCAGTGCGTGGACAGTCTGTCATTTTATCACACATGTTGATTCATGGCCATTTAACTTAGACCTATGAGGAAAAACCATTTGGTGGAGTGGAAGCGACAGGCCTTGAGGAAGTGACCACAGCATCTCAGACCTCACGACGACCAAATGCAGAAAGTAACCCGCACAAACAGGAGTCGGCTCTGCCACCTCCGTGTCCTCCAGCACAGCTCTCCAAAACCACTGGCCAGGCGACCCCACCTCCTCTGAAATTCATCTCTAAATGTTACGCATCTGGCAAAGGGGCCAGCACACAGCATCAGTAAATGTTTGCTCGGTGGCTGACAAGACTGAGCAGACCCCGGGGAAAGACACCTTAAGGTGTTTACACTGTTCTGCTCACAGTCGCCCTGAGGGGCTCTCAGGGAGGGGAGGAGGCCTGTGAAGGAGGACAGGCCCCCTGGCAGGCTCATGCCGCCCTCTCTGGGCGGGACCCAGGAGACACGCAGGAGGACAGCTGTGCTGTTGAGGGAAGATACCAAGGCGGGCATGAATGCTTAACCGCTTCGGCATGGCGCTCACCGGCCGCGAAGCCTCGCCCACGGCCGCACTCACAGTCCGCACGGCAGTGTGTGCTGTGCATCGATGACGCATCCGTTCTGCTCTTGTGTGATGAGGAAAGCTTTAAAGCACTGGAAGCTTGTTTTACTTTACAGGCAGCTTTAGGAAAATGACTATAGTAACTCCTACTCAGGACGTGTTAAAAGGTCACAGATTCGTAGTAACTTATTAGCTGAACGTACACACTGCAACTGCAGAGACAAAAGCTGTAAAAGTGAAAGCACTTGGCTGTCGACTACAGTCGACGCTGGGCCGTGCGCCTTCATATCACGGCTGTCGGCTAAAGTCCACGCTCGGCTGTGCGCCTTCATATCACGGCTGTCGGCTACAGTCGACGCTCGGCTGTGCGCGTTCATATCACGGCTGTCGGCTACAGTCGACGCTCGGCTGTGCGCGTTCATCTGTGGCTGTCGGCTATAGTCACGCCGGGCTGTGCGTGTTCATTTATGGGTGTCGGCTATAGTCACGCTGGGCTGTGCGCGTTCATCTGTGGCTGTCGGCTATAGTCGATGCTTGTACCGAAGTGGTTAAAAATCCACCCAGAAATCAGGTCATTACATTTCTATGGAAGTTTCTACATCTGGATCATGAAAGTAACCATATTATGATGTAAGGAATTTCTAGAAGGCAATGATAGCAATAACTGCTAACACTTACTAAGTGCTTTCTCAAGAGCCCCCAGCCAAAGCTTCCGTCTTAGTTCAGGTGCCCCCAAAGCAGATGCTGAGACAAGGCCTTGAGCGCAAGTGGTTTACCTGGATGGTGACCTGGGAAGCCACAGTAGGGGAGAAGAGGTGTGAGGCAGGGACAGAAAAGAGGCCATAAAGCATGCACTGAGGAGCTGGTCGCTGCTGGGGCAACTGGGCTCAGTCCCCAGGGGACCCTCCGATTCATGACCCAGCCTGTGCCCCCGAGTCATCCTGCCATGGGGTGGGATTCCAGGGTTACATACTCTGTCTCCTTTCTCCTTGGCTGAGGTTGCCTCTGGAGAGCCACGGAGCTGGTACTGCAGGTTGCCCACACATGTGCTGAGCAGGCTCCAGGGCAATAAAGCAGAGCAGACTCAGGGTGGAGTGTTCTCAGGGTCCCAGGAGTGTCCACCTGGGCTTCAGGTTGACTCCCGGGTGGATTGTAGTGGATTAGACAGGACCATACACTCTGCCATTTCTCCACTGACAGGTGGGATCTAGTTACCCACTCTCCTGCATTGCTTGGCCTGTAGACTGTGAGGGAAGCACTGTTCTGAGACTGCAGAGCCTATATCTTAAGAAGGTTTGTGATTTCTACCCAGGCCTCCTAGAGCACTCTCTCTGGGAGCCTGGAGCAGCCAGGAGGAGTTTGACTGTCCTAGGACCACCATGCTGTGAAGAAGCCCAAGCCAGCCACGTGGAAGGGCTATGTGGAGAGAGAGAGAGAGACCCCAGTTTTCATGATCCCAGTTGCAACCCTGGACGCTACAGACCAGCGATGAGGCAGTCCAGCTGTGCCCTGTCTGAATTCTGACTGCAGAATTCAAAAGACGTAATAATAGCACGTAGTTATTTTAGCCACCGAGTTTTCAGGTAGTTTGTTCGTGCTGGTCGAGGGGACAGGAAGCAGGACATGACACAGCACCAGGAGCTGAAGGGTCCTCTGAGACTGTCGAGCCCAATTCCCTTATTTCAGAAGTGAGGACATTAAGATCCACTGACACCAGCCTGGGTGGCAGCTCCTGGAGCCCTGGGCAGGAGGGTGACAGTGTGTCTAGTACAGTCACCAGCCCTGAGCAAGGGACATAAAAGGATCTGTGATTGAAGTGGGAGGAACCTGAGGACAACCGAAGCCCCTACTGACACCCTGCACGCCAGCTCTCCACTCCTTTCCTCCCGGCTGGCGGCCACAGCGGCTTCACGGCACCCCCGGTCATTCGCAGGCTCCCAACACCGAGAACCCTAGTGCGGCAGAAACGTGCGGGGCAGCGAGGCCTGCAGTGGGCAGGCGCCCGGCGGAGAATATCCTGGGCAGAACTCGCGCAGGGCCTGACCCAGCACGACCAGTGCCCTTCTAAGAAGAGGTCAGGACACGGACACACACGGAAGACCACATGAGGACAGAGAGAAGACGCCGCCTACAAGCCAAGGGGAGAGGACCCGGAAAAAAACAACTCTGCTGACTCCTCGATGTCAGGCTTCCAGCCTCCAAAGCCATACGAAATAATTTCTGTAGTTTTGGCCGCTTGGGCTGGGTTACTTTGTTACTCCAGCCTGAGCCCACAGCACACAGAGCAAACGTCCACTTGCCACAGTACAATAAAATCCCACGTACAAAATATTATACTGAGAGGTGGCTTGTGAGTTAGGTCATATAGAAAGAAAAGCAGAGTGTGCTACTCGCCACTCACAGATCAGGGCGCCCGCCGCTGTGAGCAGGCTCTGCAGCCCCCACGCTTGCAACACAGCCACTGAGCGCCCAAGAACACTCCCTGACAGTTTCACGTCATCGTGCCCACTCCTGACAATGAGTTCACCTGTACAATTAAATAAATTAAGATGGCAAAGCCACTGGATCCACCAGCTTATCTTTAGATTCCTGACAATATTTGGCATGAACATTAAGGCTTCATACAAGTGGCTTCAGAGTGTCTAATCTGAATCTTTATCAGAAGCCACGTCTGGCACAACCCATTCACCACGAAACCCGAAGCGCCAGTTAGACCTTGTTTGTCCCCACTGCTACTTTCCAAGGCCACCGGGACAAGTTGCCCGGGACCAGCACCCGCGGGGGTGGGGTTGGCAGAGTGCCGCTGCCATGTGTTTCAGCGCAGCCGGCCATCCCCGAGCACCGGTTCGTGGAGGTTGACCGGTTCTGGCATTACGGCCTGGCGGAATACAGTGCTGTTCCCCAGCTCACCCACACAGGCCAACACAAGGTGTCTGAGAACAGCTACCTCCCATATGGACAGAGGCACTAATGAGGCTGGTAGGCAGAAACTTACCCACTGGCCACCTGACACAAGGAGGAACTGACTCACCATTTACCGTGAACCACGTACCAGTCTGCAGAACACGTAACACCAGCACCATCAGGGGCTCCCCGCTTCTGAAGCATAAAGCTGATTTTCAAAAAAATGAAAATACTTAAAACTATTTTACATAACTGACATCTAATCAGTAAACATATTTGAAACTTGGCAAAACTTAGAGCTAGCCTGTATTGAACCCGCAGCCACACCCGTCCCCCATGTGGGCGGATCGTGAGTGCACGCTCAGAGGGCAGCCCACAGCCACAATGTGTCATTGTGTGGACCTGTCCACGTGGCCCATCAGTGTCGTGGCCCATTTGCAGGACGGGGGATGGACATATAACACAAAGAGACACACAAAGAAAGACAGTGACACACATAAAGACGGTACAAGACTGCAGCGCTGAATGCCCCAGTACTTTTATTCTTATTCTCTAAAAATCAAAGTTACTTCCTTATACGTGACCACCCAGGCATTGCAGCAATGGCCATAGATTCCGGAACACGTAGCCTAAGGACACAGATGTCTCATGACTCAGGGTCTTAATGCGGTTGCTTAAGTCTACAGCCATAAGCCAGAGTTTGAGATAAGCACAGATAAGCAATGCAGCCACAAAGGGGAACTTTGTTCCCATCCCTTTCGGCCTGGCCCCCTGCGGCTGTGCCTGTCTTAGGTTGTCCCTCCCTTGAGGGATCTTTCCTGTCATGGGCTAAACAGCCATCCCATGAGTCAGGTGGTACCCATAAGGGCAAGATGTTTATCAAGTGGCCTCCAGACCCCCAGGGCTGTGGGGCTGGGAAACATTTGCTTACGTGCAGAAGCTCAAACTCTTTGTTATGCCTTCAAACAGCAACCTTGTTTGTTAGGTGAACCTAAGCCAGAATGTATGACTCTTATGCCACTCTGGGCTGGGCATGTATTCCTTCTCCTAAGATTAATTCTTAAGCTGCACAATTATATGGCAAGTCTGCAACACATCAGGGCACACAATTGGGTCAGGCACAGTGAATACGATGGGTTGATCATGTGGGTTTATCAATGACAATCAGAAAGAGAAGCCATCTCTGTTGTGGGCATTAACTTTTCAACAGTGACAGTGGCGGGGCAGGGGTTGGATGCAGGCATGTGGGGTTCTGCTGGCCTTTGTACTGGCTGTCGGGCAGCCCTAAACAACGACCTCTGTAGTGGGTATCACCCTAAAGGCATCAGGCAAAGCCAGGATGACAATCGGCCACTTGCTATTAGCTGGAACTAAAGGATGAGCACGCGTGTGCACAGAGGAATGCAAAACTCAGTGGACATCAAGCGGGAGGAGGGGGAAGGGGGGAGGGACAAAAACCTACCTAACTGGTACAGTGAACACTGTCTGGTGATGGGCACCCTTACAGCCACGACTCAAGCATTACAAAAGTGATCCATGTAACCAAAAACATTTTACCCCCTTAATACTTAAAAAAACCCACACCAGTTCAATCTCCACACAGACAAGGTGCAAAGGCTGTTAAAAGATCTGTAGTGGTCAGAGCCGCCATTTTAAAGACTTGTGCGCAAGCGAGCGCCACCTAGCAAGCAGGAGCTGGCTAAGGGGTGGAGAGAGAAGGACACTTCTCGGGCACCAGCCTGTGTCAGCACCGAAACCACGTCTCGCGTTGTGCCACAAGGCCGCGGTAAGAGTCCGTTTCACAGGTGAGGAGCCTGAGACGGGGACGTGTTTCTTCCGAGTGGGATAAGCCAGCACTGGACACCGCAGGGCTGACACCCAGCCCTGCGGGTGACGAGAGATAGCCCCACCACAGAAAAGGGACTCCAGTGCCCTTCCAGCCAGTGGTGACAGTCAGAGCACGCTGTGGTCGCCTTGCCTCCTGGTTTCGCCCTCCCCCTCCGCCCTGAACCGGGCTGGCCTGCTGTGAGGACGGGCTGTGGCAGGGATGTGCTGTGCGGCTTCCACCACTGGGTCGGGCGTAGAAAGCGCTGCAGCCCCACCGCGGCCTCTCGGAGCGCTTCCTCCGAGGGAGACAGGCTGCCCTGTCACAAGACACTGAGGCCCTCAGCCGGCAGACAGCAGCACATCAGCCAGGTGAGTAGTCACCTGGGAGGACAAGACTTCAGGTGAGCCCAGCCCCAGCTGACACCGCTACAGTTGCATGAGCGAGATTCTGAGCCAAGACCACCCAGCCAAGCTGCTCCCAAATCTCCAACCCCACGAATCTCTTTAGCGGTGACTTTTGGCCCAGCAATAGATCATTAATGCACATATAGACCTCTGTACCCTATTTCCAAGTACTGAATGTGGGGATGTCAGTAAGCCTTGGCACCATTCTGGGCCGTGAGAATAGTGGTAGACAGCACCGCCTGCTCCCCCCGTTGGTTACACAGCAGGAGCCCAGGAGCTCGGTGGCTCTCAGCTTTCGGTAAGACCAGCCTACAGGTTTCAAGAGCCCATGGCTAGGGCCTACAATGGCTGATCTGTTCTGATAGCCCTGTGTGCACATCATGACAAGAAGTCCGTCCTCAGCCTCTCGTTCTCTTACATGGCAAAGTGCACCTCAACAGAACCTGCTGAAGCCACCTTCAGACTTGCCCCTGCTGGCCTGGTTTCCCCATCACAAAGTCCCCTACATCTCACGTGGACAACCGCAGCAGCGTCGCGCATGGCGCCAGCCTCCTGCCCTCAGCCCTCTCCACACAGCAGCCAGAAGGCCTTCAACATACAACTCGTCTCGGCGCTCCCTTCCTTCAGGGGCTGCCGCAGCTTCCTCCACCCTGCATGTCCAGGCCACACAGCCTGCCCGCAGCGGAGCCTCGCCTGCAGTCCTTCCTCCTGGACATGCTCCACGCACTTCACTGGGCTTCTGCCCTTCATTTCTCTCGTCTCACTGTCACCCGACCACCGATGTCTCGTCATGTCATCACTCCTCCCGACACCGACAGTCTCAGTCTGCTGGAGCTGCTGGAACAAATACCACAGACTGGGCGGTTGACATAGTGGACACTCGATTCTCACAGTTCTGGAGACTGGAAGTCCACAGGCAGGGCTCTGAGCGTTGGTGTCTGGTGAGGCCTCTCTCCCTGGCTTGCAGACGGCCGCCTTCCTGCGGAGCAAGCACTGGGGTCTCTCCTTCCCAGGAGGGCACTGGTCCTGTTGGGCTGGGCTGCACCCATACGACCTCGTGTAACCTCTGTCATCTCTGCACAGGTCCCATCTCCAAACGTAGGCACATTGGGCTTAGGGCTTCAACATGCCACTGGGGGAAGGACAAACATCCTGCCCACAACACTTAGGTCTTCTGGGCACCCTTTTTACTTCTGCTTTCTTTCTTTGCTTTATTCATTTATTGATTTCCCTTCTACGCTGCCCCACCCCAACATCCCCTGTGCCTATAATAGTGCCTGGCACACGGGCTGGAGTGAACACCGGGCGAGTGCGTGAGTGACGAGTGTGTGAGCCTGGAGAGAGCCACCTGCAGCCCAGGCACAGGAAGAGGGACGCCAGGCCTTCCTGTGCTGAGGGCGAGGGTGAAACAGCTGCCATTTGTATGCCACTCACGACTCACAGAGCGTTCTAGTGCACAGGGCCCACTTGCTCCCATAGCACTCTGAAGCGGAACAAGCACCCCGTAACAGCTCTGGGAAGGACACGGTCCCAAGTTTGCCAGCTTCAAACGGCCATTCATCAGCTTGCGGTTCAGCTGGTTGGCAGTTCAGGTGGATCCAGCCAGGTGGTTACTGGGTCGGGCGGAGCCTCCTCAGGCCGCGCCTCCCTGGCATGCTGGGGGCCGGCCAGACCTGTGCCGGACTCGCACTGCCAGCTGGGACACCTCTGCCCTCCTCCCCGCCGGCCAGCCCCGGCTTGCTTGCGGGCAGAGAGAAAGGAGCAAGAATCCGCAGAAGAGAAGTCAGAACCAGAGCCCGTGCGTGGCTTCTGCTGCACCATTAGCCAAACCAAGCGCAAAGCAGCCCAGCTCCGGGCCGGGGAGTCTGTCTGCCTCTCACTGGGAGGGGCTGAAGAGTCACACTGGAAAGGATGCAGGGAGCAGATGGGAATTGGGGACATTTTTGCAATCAGTTCGTCATATTCACATTTTACAGAAAAGAGTGGTTCAGACAAAATGTAGTGATTTGCCCAAGGTCATGGTGCTCAGAGACTTGAACGTGGGTTTTCTGCCTCCAGACTCACGGCTCAGTTCTCAGCGAACAGTTCTGGGGCTCAGGAAGCTCTCAGCTTGTGTTAGTGGCGTTCTCGGCCCTCACCAAGCTACTGGCCACTAAGAGTTCTCCCTCTGCCTCTTCGTCCAGGCTATGGCCATGGCTTTGTATCCCTTTGCAAATGGTGCGCTAAACTGACCACATCCCAGTGGTACAGAGGCTGTTTCTTATCTAGCAGAAATGCCGAGATTTGGTTGAAATATTGGTGCTGGGTGAGGAGTGTGATGCTCTGGGCTTGGGCACAGTTCTCCACCACACAGTTCAGGCAGCCTTTTTGCTCTGCTCTGGTGACACTTGATTGGCATCCTTTGCATACCTTCAGAATTGCATAGGAGGTGACCGGGAAAAGTGCAAGGCCAGTGGGTACAGAGAGAGTGGGCGAGAAGCCCTCTCCAGAGAGCATGCGGACAGGAACAGAGAGCTGGCAGAGGCTGGCTCACCCACCATGCCACTCCAGTAGACATTTCTGCGTAGCCACCTTGGCAGCAAATCAGACTCAAAAGACCTGATGCTAAAAGGATAGGTTTTTAACATAATCACCACACCAAAACAAAAAAAATCAGTTGATGAGATGATGGATATGTTACTTAGTTTGATTTAGTCTTTTTATAACATATATATAGATAAAAACATCACATACCCTATAAATATGCACAATAATTTGCCAATTAAAAATATATCAATTAATTAATTTTTTATAAAAGACCAGATGCCTTATTTGGCAGGAAAGAATATTTGAGGCTTTTCCCCATTGTTAGCCAATTAGGAAGAGATTAAAATGTAATGCATTGCATTTGCTAAAATTGGTAATTAAAAACCATCATTAGGCCCGGCGTGGTGGCTCACGCCTGTAATCCTAGCACTCTGGGAGGGCGAGGCCAGAGGATCATTTGAGCTCAGGAGTTTGAGACCAGCCTGAGCAAGAGTGAGACCCTGTCTCTA
>CAUYPO010016090.1:0-39660 GCA_963574435.1 Cheirogaleus major
TTTGAAGTTCTGAAAGTGTGGGACAGAGTAGAGTCAAGGGCCTTGCAGGGGAGGATGCTGAGACTGAGAGTGGGAATCCCTGAAGGAGGAGGACAGGATGGTGGTGCTGAGTCCCAACCTGAGGGGTTTCCTGTGGTCACACAGACTTGAGTTTGAACGCTGGAACTGCCATTTACCAGAGTGTCACATTCCCAGCCATCTTCCCAGACACCTACCCATGCATCAGTCCCCCATCCGTCCGTACACCCATCTTTGATCCCAATCCACCCTTCTTTGCTTCATCAACCCATCCATCCATCCACCCCCCATCCATCCATGCATCCACTCATCCATCCATTATTCACCCACCCACCCATCCGTCCACCCACCCCCCCATCCATCCATGCATCCACTCATCCATTCACCTATCCATCCATCCATTATTCACCCACCCACCCATCCGTCCATCCACCCATCCACCCATCCATCCATACACCCACCCACCCATCCGTCCATCCACCCATCCATTCATTCATCCACTCATCCATTCACCTATCCATCCATCCATTATTCACCCACCCACCCATCCGTCCATCCACCCATCCATTCATTCATCCGTCCATCCACCCACCCAATCCTTACATTTATGCGTTTATCCACCCACCTTCCCAAGCATCTACCTGTTGGATCATCCATTGACCCCACTGCTCAAACACCCCATCCTCACCCTCCTGTTACACACCCATCATCCCATCCACTCATCCATCCATTAATTTGTTCAGCAAATGCTTGTTGATCACCCCCACCTCCATTTCTCATCCACCCTGCCACCTGCCGAGTGGCCAACAAAACCCCACATGGGGCACCATCACCGTCTCCTTGTACCGCTTACAAGGCTTTTTACATCTGACTTATTTTCCTCACCTTCTGCTAGACTGTGAGCTCCTTGAAGACAGGCCCCATGTTCCGTTAATGCCTGTCTCTTCCCTAGGCCTTGGCCGCCAGCCCTGCGCATGGCAGGTGTGCAGCAAAGCTTTCAATGAAATGCACCCTAGTAGGCAAGGTTGGAGTTGGGGGTTGTGTGGACAGAGATGAGGCTGGAAGGCGGCCAAGAGCGCTGACACAAAGGGCCTTGAACGCCATGCCAAGGAGTTTGGAAACTCTCTGGAAGAAGGTGGGGAGACAGAAGCCTTTTGTTTTTGGAAGGGCTCTCTGGCTGCCGTGGAGGGATGTATAGGAGGAGGCAAGGCTGGAGGAGGAAGCTGTTGAGAGGCTCACGAAGGAGAGAGCGTGGGCTGCCCGGAGCAGTGGGGCGTGGAGGAGTGGTCTAGGCAGGGAAATGGACAAGTCTCCGAGATGGACGTGGGGTCAAGGGGCAGGAAGGCTCCAGAAGGTTCTAGTCTGGACAACTTCTGGGATTGGGGGGGGGCACCATTCAGGGGGTGAAGAAGTGCAGGGGGAGAATTTGGTGGTCTGGGGAGAATTTGACGCATCCCACTGTGGCCGTGCTGCATCCCAGAGCGGGGTCTAGGAGGCCAGAGTGAGAGAGCGAGGGGGAGAGAGTTTCCAGGGCAGGGGCCGTAGCCCGGGGCTTGCGAGCTTGGATGGGGACAAGTTGCATGTTTGTTTTCACTGACCTGAGACTGGAATTTAGCATTTTTTCTATTACGAATGGAGAAAACAAACCACAGTGGTATTATTAGCAGCTCCTGCGACTGTCACCGTAGAAATCACCGATATTTTCATGTCACATCATGGTTGTTGTCGCGTTTCACAACACCATGTACGTTCATCGCTGCGGTTCGTCACGTGGTCGCAGCGTCAGACCCCCACTGGGTCCGGTATTTACTGTGCTGACAACAGAGCACATAGATCATATAATACATGTATTTCTCTATCACAGATGGGTTTTTAAAACATATTTTGATAACTATTTTAACACAACTGCCTTCCTTTCTAATCCTAAGCTGCTTTTTTTCCCCCTAAGTTTTTAAAGTTTTTAGGAATGTATGTTTTTTTTAAAGAGGCAGAGTCTTGTGTGTTGCTCCGGCTGGACTCAAACTCCTGGGCTCAAGCGATCCTGCCGCAGCCTCCTGAGCAGCTGGGACTACAGGCATGTGCCACCACGCCCAGCTTACTAATCTTAAGCTTCTTAAAAAATTTTTGTATACATTTAAAAGCATTATTCTGAGAAGGGGATTGTGAACTTCTTTTCTGAGGCACAGAAAAGGCTAAGACCCCCTGTTCCAGGAGAGCAGGGTCCGCTGTGACCAATGCTGCTGGCCTGGAGGGTCGGGGGGCCACATGGAGTGCAAATGCCTGTTGCCTGTGTGCACACGTGTGTGAGCGTGTGCAGACGCATGAAGGCTGCAGGTCTCCGTGGGAATGCACACGTGAACATGTATGTGTGTGTCCAGGGGCAGGGGAGACGTGTGGTGGAGGATGGGTCCCCCATGAGGCCGAGCGAGAATGTCATCCACCCTTTGTGTAGCCCTCGCCCCCTCTGTCTGTGTCTGCACTGGGTGTCTACTCATGGTTTCTGGAGGGCAGGGGCCGTGTCTCCTTCATTCTGGGTTCCCTGAGCCACTGCGGGCCGGGCACAGAGGAAGGCCCCAGTGAGAAGATGTTGAATCAATGAATAGCGAGTGATGGACGTTAAAAAGGAGAGGAGGGAGTTCAGGATGGGAAGGCGGGCCATGAATCTCTTCCATGCAGAAATTCCCCCTTAGCCTCCTTGATGCCTCCAAGTGATGGGGATCTCACTCCCTTGTAAGGCTGCAGATGGCCCTGAGTAGCTGCTCCAGGTAGGGCTGTGAATATGGCAGCGACACATACGCCCTGTGCTTAAAAAGCACAGCCTGTTTGGGGCTAGGGGCCCAGGACAGACCACATGCCGTTCCACGGCTGCTGTACCGGAGGCGTCCAAGGTACCGTGAGGGCCGAGAGGAGGCATCTTGCACCCTCTGCGTAGGAGTCAAGGGAGCCTTCCCTGCCCGCACACCTGCGTGGGTGGGCTCCTGAGGCTGGGTCAGCCCACAGGCAGTGGGAGCCTGGCTCCCCAGGGGCCTGCCTGGCCCTTCTCTTTAGCAGGGACGGAAGGAGTGGCATCTGACAAGTGTCCTTGTCCAGAGCTCCTTCCTGTGGGCCATCCGCCCCGGGTTTTCTTCCCAGCTGGCAGCCCCTGTTCCCTCCCAGTCGCCTCCCCCACTCCGGCTGTTTGCTCTGGGTACCAGGCTTGCTGGGCATCGGGAATCAGAGACTTTGGCCAAATCCAATGAGTTCTCATAAGACAGGGATACCGAGAAGTGGGGTTGGGGACAGGGACAAGGAAGGGAGGGAGGGCTCACTCCCTTGTGCCGTTCCCCAAGGGATCTCGACTCACGGAGATGCCATAGCTTATAAGCAGAACAGATCAGGCCGGCAGCACTGCCTGTGGTCTGTCCTGGGCCCCTACCCACAAACAGGCTGTGCTATTCGAGGACAGGGCGTATGTGTCCCTTCCATACTCAGCCCTACCTGGAGCAGCTTCTCAGGGCCATCTGCAGCCTCATAGGGGAGTGAGATCCCTGTCACTTGGAGCACGTGGGGCCATGGAGTGAGGTCCCCATCACTGGAGGCATGTAAGTGGAGAGAGGCCTAAGACCCTCTGCCTAGCAGGTCTGTTTACAGAGCAGCTTTCTGTCTCAGCTCGTCTGTGTCATCTTGTGCAAGTGCTGTCAACTCCGGACCTTTATTTTCATATCTATAAAGTGGGTGTAATGTCCGCCATGCCTGTCTCCCAAGGCTGCCATGGGCACAGACAGAGCAAGTCCTAAACACACATTAGGAGACGGGATTGTGTGAAGTTCAAATCCTGGCTGTGTCCCTCACTAGCTGTAGCCTTGGGCAAGCCCGTGAAACAGGGGTGACTGCTCTCCCTTGCAAGGTTGTTGTGAAGGTTCCTGTGGAGGATGGTGACAGCAGGTGCCCAGCAGGTGCTTGTGTTTTTTTAATAGTTGCATTTTTATTTTTCCTCATAGGGGTAGAATTTCATCATTTTTTGTTCCATTTTCAATTGAGGTAAAATATGCATGCAGTCGCGCTCACAAGTCTTAGTGTGCAGCTCAAGGCATTTTGCATGTAACCACCTCGTGTGGCCACCACTCAGGCCAAGAAGAGCATCTCTAGCCACCAGAAGCTCCCTGGTCCCCTGTGCCGCATGGGGACTCCCCAGAGTGACTGCTCTTCTGACCTCCCCACTGTGGCTTGCTTGGCCTGACATTTAACTGCATGCAATTGGATTCATACATGGTTTGTTGTGTTGTGTAGTCATCCACGTGGTTGCGTGTAGCCGTAGCTTGTTCTTTTTCCTGGCTGAGTAGTATTCCAGGGCGTGATGTCCCGCGGGGGTTCTCAATGTTGGCACTGTTGACATTTGGGCTGGATCATTCTTTGTTGTGGGGACTATCCTATGCATTGTCAGATGTTTAGCACATCCCTGGTCACTAGATGCCCGCTAGATGACAGTGTCCTGTCTCCCCAAGTTGTGACAATCGAAAATGTCTCCAGGCATGGCCAAATGTCTCCTGGGGAACAAAATCATTCCTGGTTGAAAACCATCGCCCCACCGTTCTCTTGTTGACGAACACTCGGGTTGTCCCAGGCTGGGCTGTCGCCAGTAATGCTGCCATGACTGTGCTGGGACGTGCCGTTTCTTCTGTGTACGTACCCAGAGAGTGGCCCTGCTGGGTCCGGGCGTGGCTCATGCTGAGTTTTAGCAGATGCTGGTCAGCAGCTTTCCAGAGTAGTTGTGCCCATCAGAATTAGCTGAAGGAATGAACAAATGAATGAACGAATGAGTGTCCTCTTAAAACCCCAGGCTCTGAAGCATAGCTGACATTCAGAGACGGTTGCCACTGTTGCTACAGCACATCTACATGGCCACGTGTCACGGCGGGGTCCTGGAGCTGGGACACGCTCTGGGCCTGGTTCACCTCGGAGCCCCGATGCCCAGGCCAGGCGTAGAGCGGGTGGTCCGTGGACGCCGCAGAGGAGCACAGAGTGGCCCGAGACCCGGGATCCAGAACCTCAGGGCTATGAGGACCCGAGGCCTGAGCCCCCATCCTTGGGTCCACTTGGGACCAACAGGGGAGGGACCCCATCTGGCGACTTGTCCACCCTTCCTGCGTCCTCGGTCCAGGAGGACGCCGCATCCCCCAGCCCCCTTCTTCCACTTGATTTATTTAAACAGTGAGACATATCCCGGGAAGTGGATCAGATTTCAGATTTGACAAAAATAAAAACAAACTTGGCCGCCCCCGCCAAACCCAGCACTCCCGCCCCCACCCAGCCTCCCAGAGCCCCCCCTCCTCGGAATCACAGAAACTGTGACTGTCAGCCCGGCTGCAGGAGGAGGGTGGTGGTCGCCATGGTAACTGTGCAGGCCTCTGGCTCGGCTCCTGGAGAGGAGGCTGCCCTGCTGGCCGGCCCTGCCCCTCCACGCGGCCACTTGTCCGTCTGGGAGCTGGCCGGTTGGAGGGGACCCTTGGCAGAGTGGCTTCCCTGGCGACCCTGTCCCCCGACGCCGCACTCCGGCCTTCTCAAGCCTCAGCGGCTGGGGCGTGGGGTGGAGGAACAGGTCCTCAGCCCCGCTGGCCTCTTACTGGCTGGGGGGCCTTGAGGCAACCCCCTACCCCCACCCGCTGGCTTCCCTCCCCCTGCGCCCGCAGATAAATCCTTCCTTCTCACTGCAGCATGGGCCGGAATTGCCCCCTTACCCGCCACACTGGCCACAGCACAGGCCTGGCCAACCCACAGGGCACAGCCATGGGCTCACCGCCGGCCCAGGCCCGGCCTCTCCTCGCCTGGCTGGGGCCCTTGGAGGGGACAGTGTGGACAAGAAGGAAAAGCAAAATGTCACTAGACACGTTATCAGTCGGGGATCTCTCGTATCCCGGGCGCTGAGTCTGGCGGTGGTGGAGTATGTGGTTGAGCATGTGGGATTGGGAACCAGTAAGAGGTGGTTTAAATCCTGCCACCTGCATGACCTGGAAACAGCTCTTGTTGCCTCAGTTTCCTTATCTGCAAAATGGGGGTAATGATAGTGTCTGCCAGTTTTGGGGGCTTTGCTGAAACCTTGCTTATTCCCTGGCGTGCACTGGCCGAGTGGAGGCCCGCCTGCGGCAAGGCGGACGTCAGTCAGGACGGCGTCGCTTTCGTGTTCTGCGCAAGGTGATATTAAGTCAGCAGCAGATAATACCAGTGTGAGAGTCTTAGTCCTCTCCTGGTGAGGTGGCTTTTCCTTTTTTCCCAAAAGCCAAAAGATGGGAGTTCCCTGGCCGCTACAAGAGAGGGTGACAGAGAGAGGCGTCTCTGCTGAACACCACGTGCGTGGCGAGCCCTGTCCCGCGAGTGCCGGCTCTGTGTTCTAGGGGCCCGTCAGCTGCCCCTTGCCAGCGGCGAGGTTAAATGAGATGATGCATGCTGTGTGATTAGAATGCTCCTTCTCAGGAATACTTAAGAGATGTTTGAGATTGTCACCCTCATTACCGTTGTTAACCTGGTGCCTGGCACACAGCAGGCACTCAATACATGCTCGTTCATTGCCTGCTCGGCTCTGAGGCCCCAATTCCGATGACTTTGGGGGCCATGAGCAGGAGGGGATGGGCGTGGGAAGTGGGTGGGCCCAGGCCAGGCGCTGCGACGCTGGTGGGGTCTCTACTGTCCCCAAGGACGCTTGGCTGTCTTCGCCCCCAGGCCTGGTGCTCAGGATGGCTTTGCCTGCCGAGGACACTGTATCGATTGGATCACCATTGATCTGTTTCTGCTCAAAGGCGCTCAGGGCTGCCCGTCTGGGATCTAATCAGCTTACAACGACGATGGCCAAGTGGCCGTGCCCAGTGTGTGGGGAAATGTAGGCTTCCCGTGTGGGTTTGAGAGTCCAGCCGTGGCTCAGGGACCCCCTTGGGTGGGGCATCTGCTGTCCGAGAGCCACTTCTGCTTTGGGCTGTCTGTGTGGCTTGGGCAGGTGTCTGCCTCTCCGTTTCCCATCAGCACAGTGAGGAATTGGATCAGGTGCTCTCTAAGGACTTGGGCGGGGCTGCTGTGTGACAAAGGTCACCCTGACAGGAGTGAGGGTCTGGGGAGTGAAGTAGGTGAGGTGGCTGGGTCCCAACTGCATGGCCTCTGATGCCAGTCTGGGAGCTTTGCGTCTCACTGCGGGCGGCAACAGGGAGCCATTGAAGACTCCCTGCTCTCTCGGAGCTAGCATCCAAGCCCCCGCCTGCTCTATTACCCAGAAATCCCGTCCCGCCCTCTTTGGCCTCCTTCCCCCCTCAAGTTGTCCCAGCACCTCACAGCTTTGCTTGCCAGTGCTCTCAAAGAGTTCCTCAACGCTTGTGACTAATGGCAGCAGCATTAGGCACTGGGCCAGGCCAGAGTGGCTCAGCCCGGAGACCTTGACTCCCTCTGACAATCTCTGGTCCTGTGCCGCACAGCCCGGTGTAACTTCAAGGAGGGCTGGGGCCTTTGATGCCCGAGACTCGGAGAGCCTGTCGGGAACCGTGGGCGGCGATGCCAGCTCTGGCCTGACTTCTGAGCTTCCGGGGCTCTTGGAAGGGGCCCAGGCTCTGCCATCTGGGATTTCCCCGAGCGCCTCTGGGCAGGAGCTGAGGCTGTCCATGCTGGAATGTCTGACGGTGAGCAGCCGAGAGACGAGGGGCACTCCGTCCGCCCCTCGGGGCCTCCGTGCAGCGGGTGAGGTGGGGGAGCCACAGAGGCAGCGCCCTGCAGTGTCTGGAGTCAGACTCTGGGCTGCCCGGGAACTGTGTGACTGTGGCAAGTCATGTCAGCCCTGCAGGCCTCCTCCTCATCTGCCCCCATGGATTGTGAGAGCTAAGGTCATGTCCCCAGGTGCCTGGCACACAGTAGTCATGGTTACTGCCAAGTTCATCACTGTGATATGTGCTAGACCAGGTGGGGGGAGCACCTCTGGAGAGGAGGCTGTGCCCCCACCTTCCCTGACGCACCTTTCATAGGTGTGTCAGGGAAGCTTCCAGAAGAGGTGACAAATGAACTGGGCTGTGAAGGAGTCTGCCTGGTGGAGAGGGGAGAGGGAAGGAAAAGACGTGCATAGCATGTGCTTGGAGACAGCAAGAAGTTCAAGGCTAGCCAAGAGATGAGACCGGAAGAGTTCACTGAGGTCAGAGTCTAGGAGGCATTGGGTGTCAGGTTAAGGAGGGTGACGGGGAGCCATGGAAGGCTTTTGAGCAGGAGAGAGGCATACTCAGGGTTGTGTTTTAGGCAGTGGCAAGATGGCTTGGGGGCAAGGAAAGCAGGCTCGAGTTTTGTGTCTCAGCTCTGCCCTTTCCCAGCCGGCGACCTTGGGCAAATCTGTTCCCTTTTGTGTCTTAGTTTCCTTATTTGTAAATGGGCTTATAATAGAGCCGTGAGGATTAGCTGAGATAATACTTGCCAAATGCTCAAGAAGTGTCGGGCACACAGCAAGCGCCAGGTTATTGTGTGAGGCAGATTGGAGGGGCAGAGACCAGAGCTGAGGCTAGAGAGGAGGCTGGTGCAGGGCCCAGGTGATGGACACTGAGGAGGGGACTCAGGGGAGGGAGGGGAAGCCATGGGCAGGGACAGGCCTCACTTTACGGAGGACAGCACTGGCCTCGGAGTCCTGCAGGCCTGGTGTGCACCTCTGCTCCAGTACTCAGCTGAGTGACCCAGGAGATGCCCCTGATTTCCCCAAGCCTCAGTTTGCCTCATCTGTAAAATGGGCCTGCTGACCCTTATGGCTCAGGGCCCTGGTGAGGAAGAAGTGGGGGCCCCAGGCTCCCGGAGACACCTGCTAAGTACACTTTGAGCTCCAAACTGGCAGAAAGGGCAGAGGGAGCAGGGGATGTGGCTGGAAGGAGAGGGCGCTCGACAGGCGGGGGAAGGCGAGGGGGATGGGGATGTTCGCTCGTAATTAGAACGTTTGAACTTCAAAAAAGTTAATTAATGATGAAGCTGCTGCTGGAGCGATGCTCAGGCTAGAAGGGGGCCCTGGCAGCGACTGGAATTAATTACAGGCTATGGCGGGAGAGTGGCAGTGGGGTTGGGGCACAGGAAGGAGCCTGGCTGGGGCAGGGATGGGCTGGGGGAGGCGGGAGAGAAGGCAGCATCCCAAGGTGAGCAGGGCTGGGGTGGGATGGAGGTTGCCATGGAAACCAGGTCAGTTTCTCTCTAGACTTACTCGCCCGCTCTGGGTGGGGTCCGGCTGGTGTGGCTGTGACGGAAGCTAAGAGCAAGGGCTTTGACATTGAGGGGTGAGGGTTTTCGTTTGGAGACACCCAAGGGTCACTGGATGTCGGAGTGGGCGGAGATTTACAGCAGTCCCCCATCCACGGGGGACACGGTCCAAGACCCAGTGGGTGCCTGAAACTGCGGATAGTACCCCGTATGTCCTGATTTTCCTATGCATACATACCTATGATAAAGTACTTTGTACATTAGGCACAATAAGAAATTAACAGCAACTAATAATAAAATAGAATATTATAACAATATCCTGTAAAGTTACGTGAATGTGGTCTCCTCTCTCCCTCTCTCTAACTGTCTTACTGTACTGTACTCTCCTATTTTCAGACCTGGGTTGAGCTTGCATAACTGACACCATGGATAAGGAGGGCCTACTGTATTTGTTCACCCAGCAGACATTTATTGAGCTCCTTCTGGATACCTGCTACTGTTAGGGCCGCGAGTGTAAAGTCCCCATGCGAACAGTGGCTACTAAGATCAGGTCAACAAGGCAGCATCAGGTTGTGAAGAGGGAGTGGTGAGGGTGGAGAGCTTGGGTGGGGTCTTCTCAGAGGAGGTGACAATGAAGAGAGAGGGTCAGCTCTTGGAGAGGGAGTAGCACATGCAAAGGTCCTGAGGTGGCGTTGCCTGGTGTGTGTGTCCCAGGAGCAGCAGGAGGAGTGAGGCTGGAGGAGGGTGACCCGGGTCAGGGGCAGCAGATGAGGGGTGGAGGTGGGGCTCTGTAGGCTGGGGCGAGGGCTGCTTCGAAGTTTATGCTGAGAGAGACAGGGAGCCATGTCTCCCTGCCAGGGTTTTGAGCAGAGGAGGGAGGGGATCTCACTGATGTGTGGTTTAAAAAAAAATTTTTTTTTTTTTTTTAGAAACAGGGTCTTGCTCTGTCACCCAGGTTGGACTGCAGTGGTGAGAGCATAGCTTACCATAACCTTGATTCCTGGGCTCAAGCGATCCTCCCGCCTTGGCCTCCTAAGTAGCTGGGATGACAGGTGTACGCCACCACACGTGGCTAATTTATTTTTATTTTTTGTAGTGATGAAGTCTTGCTATGTTGCCCAGGCTGGTCTTGAACTCCTGTTCTCAAGTGATCCTCCTGCCTCGGCCTCCCAGAGTGCTGGGATTATAGGCATGAGCCACCACGTGTAGCCCCCAGGGATGTTTTTAACTACTCACTGCTGGTGCAGGGCCATGGGACCAGTGGGGAACCTCCAGGTTCAGAGACGGGAAGGGGCTTGCCTGAGACCCCAGAGCTGGTCACTGCTGGGACTGGAGTTCATGTGCATGTCCTGTCGTCCTGTTTGCTGCTTTTACAGCACAAGAGCTGCCTGTCCGTTTCCCGATGCTCAATTTCTGGGCGCAGGAATGGGGGTTGTACAGGCAGGGTGTGGCGAGTTCTATCAGCGTTTCTCCCCTTAGAGAAGGAGAACCTACTCCCGGCTCTGCTGTCACCGGGACTCAGTCAAGGTGGCAGATCCCAGTTTGGGAGATGTGAGTGGGCTTCAGCTTTCTCACCTGTATGATGACAGGTGAGGGCCGGGAGTGACACAAACTCAGTCCCTTTGAGCTCTGACCTCCTTGGCTCTATGACGAGATGGATTGCGAGTGGTAAGACTGGACACGGTCCACTGTGTTCCAAGGCTGGGCAGGAGTCGGCCAGGAAGGGAGGGAGGGAGGAGGGTGTTTGTGGGGTGCTCCTAGTCGGGGTGAGGAGGGCAGTCTGGGATGGGGCATAGGAGGGGAGGCGCCCATCCAGCACCCATCTAGTGCCCTGGAGGCCCTGCCCAAAGCTGGGTTAAGAGCCAGTCTCTGGATCCTTGGCTGCAGGGGACTCTTCCTGGGCAGGCCGGCTTGGCACAGGGGCTGGCCTGGGCACAGGCACTCCAGAGTCTACCCAGCAGTGGGCGAGGAGAGGACGGGGCATCCAGCTAGTCTCAGCCACCCTGCAGGGCCTCGTGTGGGCTCCAGACCCAGGCCTTGGCAGACAGGGAGGGGGCTGGGTTGTGGAGGGGAAGGATAGCCAGGGAAGGTAGGCAGTGACAGTCACAGGGAAGTGGTCAGGGTGGGAAGGCTAGGTTGGCCCAGACCTGGCGGCTCAGCCAGGCTTCTGGGGCCTTCCCTGCCGGGGCCCGAGGGGAAGTCTCAGGCTGGGGCAAGGGGAGGGAGGGTCCTGCAGAGGACAGCTTGGTGGGGTTTGGGTCCCTTGGTGGGTTTGGCACGAATGTCCCTGTCTGTTGTGCTGGGGACAGGCTGGCTCCAGGGACTTCGAGAACTTGGGCACTGGCTTGTTCAGGGATGGAATGCTGCGGGGGAAGACGCGGGAATGGGGTATGTGCCTGTGTGTGCTGGGCCACCCCTGTGGCCGTGGTCCCCACACTGTTTTGTCCTTAACTTGGCGTGCACGTGGTTCGAGTGTGTCAGCATGCTGGTGATCCTGCTGAACTGCGTGACACTGGGCATGTACCAGCCCTGCGATGACATGGACTGCCTGTCCGACCGCTGCAAGATCCTGCAGGTGAGCAGGGCACGCCCGCCCCAGTGCCCGCCCTGCGCCACCCCTGCCTGCCACGCCCTGGCCACGCCACGTCCCCACCACGTGCGGACCCACTTGGCTGTCATTGTTCTCACTCCAGCTGGCCTTGCCCGTTTCCCCTGTGGTCCTCTTTCACCTCATCCCTCCTCTCCATGGGGGCCCCTGCCTAGTCCAGGTCCCCTTCTCCTCCCCCGGGAGCCCCCACCAGCGCCTCCTGGTCCCCCAGCCCGGGCTCCACACCCCCATGGGAGCGTATTGTAAAGCACAAGTGACCCGACACCCCTCTGCCTACAACCCGCCCTTCCCCCACTCAGTGCTCTCGGAATGAGGCTAGACCCGCCCCCTGTGCCGTAGGGGTGGGCCTCTGAGCTCCCCTCCTGTCCTGTTTCCCTGAGGTCCCAGGTGGGGGCCTCACCTTTGGTACCAGGCATGACCCCTGTGCAGTGCCGGGTGTTGGGGTCATACCCATGTTACAGGTGTGGGGTCACTCAGTGGCTCTCACTGGGGGATTCTTGGGGGGGGGATTGCTCTCTGCCTCTTGGGTTTCTGCTGGACTCAGAGCTCCCAGGCAGCACTAGGCCAGAGTCTCCTGGGGCACGTGATAAAAATCCAGACCCCTCCTGCCTCTGTCTGAGTAGTTTAAAAAAAAAAAGAAATATCCAGACCCCTGGCCCCATCCCCCCATCCCAGATCCACTGAATCGGAATCTCTGGGGTGGGTCTGGGGTCCGAGTGGGTACCAAGTTCTAGCCAGCCCGGGGCCCCAGGCCTAGCTAGAGCCTAGGAGCCTCCTGGTGAGCTCACTGAGGACCCCCCTCTGTGTCGCCCGGCACACGGTAGGTGCTCAGCACTCCTTTGTAGAACTGATTGGCCATAGCCCTGCTGGCCCTGGGAAGAGGAATCCTACCCAGGCCTGCCTCAGGAAGTATCTACTCACCCGAGCCCGTGGTTAGGGACACACGTGGGGCCTCCCTGAGAGCAGAGGGGCGCAGCACTGAGGCTGGTACCCGGGCCTGTTGGGAGGCAGCTTCCCAACCTAAGTCTCAGCCTCGCACTCTGCCACTTAACTGCTATGTGACCTGGGCCAGTCGCTTAACTTCTCTGAGTCTTGGTTTCCTCATCTGTAAAATGGGGCTACTCACCGGGTCTCTGTGAGAATTAGGAGAATGTAAGTCACGCATCTAGCCCAGTGTGTGGCGATTATTAGGGAGGATGTGGGGGAGCCCCCTGCTCCACCCCACCTAGGGCTCCTGTCATTCCCTCTGGGCTTAGGGAATACATAGAATGGGCTGTGTGACCATGGACACAGTTATTCCCCTCTCTGGGCCATGGTCTTCTCATCTGGGAAGTGCCTGCTTTGAACCAGGGTCTCTGAGGTTCTCTTCCTGCCCAGGAGGAGTTTTCGGGTCTTTCCTGGGCCCCTTGAGTCCCTGCCTCACACTGTGGCTCTGACGCCTGGGTCCTGCTCCGCAGCCTCACCCTGTCCCTTCTTCCCTCCTGCCTCTGCAGGTGTTTGATGACTTCATCTTCATCTTCTTTGCCATGGAGATGGTGCTCAAGATGGTGGCCCTGGGCATTTTCGGCAAGAAATGCTACCTTGGGGACACATGGAACCGCCTGGATTTCTTCATTGTCATGGCAGGGTAGGTAGTGCGCATCAGACAAGGCCACGATTTAGGTGCTCCATGGGGCGTCTTGGTGACGACGGTGAAGCTGTGTGGTGAAGTGGGGCCCTCCCGGACCCCTGGGCTGGCAGGAATGTCCCTTCGCTGGGTGGCGGGACAGACAGACGTTCCTTCCCCCCTTCTTTGGTGAGTCATGCGTCCTCCCGCACTGCCAGCTGACACTGGGTCTGTGAAGTGCTGATTAACTGTGTGACCTCGAGAAAGCCCCTTAACCTCTCTACGCCTCTGCCCTCCTCTGTAAAGTGGGAATAATAGCAGTAGCTACACCAAAGTGAGCACCAATAAATGCTAGCTATTATTATTATTATCCTAGATCTGCGGTCCCCAACCTCCCGGGCAACAGCCTGGTGCCGGCCCGTGGCCTGTTAGGAAGCGGGCAGCGGGTCACTGCCTGAGCTCCACGTCCCACCTCCCCACCCCCCAGTCTGTGATAAAATTGTCTTCCGTGAAACCGGCCCTGGTGCCAAAAAGGCTGGGGACTGCTGTCCTAGATCACTCGCCAAGTCAGAGATCAAGCACAGACCCAAGCGTGTCTGGCTCCAAACTGGTTCTTTCTACCAAGACACAAACTACAGTCAGAGAGGGGCCGGGTTACAACTTGGTCCGTTTGGAGCAGCTTGGACCCTGCCCTGTGTCTTGTCCTGCTTTCCTGGGTCAGACCCATTCACGAATTCCTCCAGCAGTGGGGGCTGGACGGGCTCCCGCGAAGTGTCAGCACTGTCCTGGGCGCGGGAGGCTGGGGCAGGGCAGACCAGACACGGCCCGGGCCGTCCGCACTGCAGTCGGGCGCAGGCAGCCACGGCTCTGTTGGAGCCTGTGTCCTCACACACGGGACAGAGGCTCTGGGCAGGCTGTGTGGTTTGCCGGGAACATTTACCATGGGGGCCCAACTGAGCCAGGTGGCTCCTCGGGCCGGAGGGCCTTCTCGAGGAGGCAGGAAGCTGCCCAGGGCTGGGTCGGCAGGGCAGAGGCGAGGGAGGGAGAAGGCTGGATGCTGCGAGCGTGTGCACGTGCGTCCCACCAGGTACGTACTGCATCCCACAGACAGTTCCATAAGCCCCTTGTGGACAATCGATTAGACCTCCCCAGAAGTTGTGCTGGTTTCTCCGGCCCGGGCACCTCTTTGCCAAGCTCTCCGTTCTCGTGCTCATTCTAGTTTGGCTGGAGAACTTCCGTAAATAGTTTTTTAAAGAAAACGCATTTGAGTAGTGTCATTGTCCAGTCTTGCCTGTCCAAACACATGCTCCTTGGGTCACGTGTGCGGGACAGTTTGTCTGTGGTTGCGGGGTCACAATCTCTGCCCCCCAGAGTCCTGTGCACTTTGTGCCGCTCGAACTCATTGCCTGCGAGTCCCACGCAGGGGAGAATTCTTCTTTCTTGGAAGATAACCTGCTTTTTCCTGGCTAGAAGCTCTTTACCTTCAGAATCCACACCTTTCTCCAGGACAGACCTAGGTGGGCTCTGGCAGAATTCAAGACTCAGACGTTCCTTCCGCTCAGAAAAACGTCCTTTTATTGTTTCTTCACTTGTGGCCCATTCTTCACTGCTCTCTCCTGGAATTCTCTTTAAATGTCTGCTTCTCTCCTTAAACTTTTCTCCACATCTTTCCTCTTTTCTCTCACGGATTTCCTCTGTTCCATGACAGAATCCCTTGACGTGGTCTTCTGAATCACAAATGGCTTTTTGTGGGGAAGCGATGTCCCCGACCCTGCTTACCACCCCACGGGATCCTTCACTTCCTCCGTGTCTTTTCAACTCCCAAGAATGCTCCTTGTTCTTGGCTTTCTTATTTTCCAGAGCACCTTGTGCCTAGTGTTGTTCTATGGCTGCAATATTCACCCGAATCTCCTTGTGGGTAACAATGAGGCTTCTTCAAAGTCCTCTTCTGATCCTGCAGGTGACCTTATGTCAGAGTATAATTCCTAAAAGGTGAAACAAATGACCCTTGTACAAATCTTAGAATGAACATGTATCACAGATTTATTCAAGTCATTAAGGAGGAGGGACCCAGTGGGATGGTCATCAGCAGAATTAGGAAAACGGCACCGGGGAGAGAATGTGGGACGAGAGTGAGGCTGGAACCAAAGCTGGTTAATGACCTACAGGGCAATACAACCATAACCTTTGGGGTTATCTTTTCTAACAGGCAGAAGTCTTATACGTCTCTGCCAGTTAAAAAATCTACAAGTTAACATGTACTTTCACAGCATCCAGACCTTTCATTAACAAAAAATAGTGAATCAAACAAAGATGTATTCCCCTAGATAATTAAATAGTCTTTAGACAGGTCTGTTAAATTATACTCCAAAATGACATTGTGAGAAATACTGCCCTCCCTTTGCTGAACTTCCAAGTTCTAGGGTAATATTTCCTAACTCCTGTTTCAGGGAAGTCCTTTGTTCTGCTGGCTCTGCTCCCGGCCTCCCTCGAGTGCCCCCACCCTGCCCTTTTGACTTGAAGCATCTCCAGTATTGCTTGGCGATTCCCTCCTGTCTGCTCATATTTATAAATAAAGATGATGAAGATCTAAGCCAGCAGAGTGGGGAGCTGGCCTGGCTCCAGCATCGCGGCAAGGGCTCGGTTTGCCGTCTTTGCTTGGTCCTTGGGATGGGGCATGGTGCGGTGGGGTATGCGGGCCAGCATCCTCCGGAGTCCAGGAAGGGCTGGGCCTGGGGCCGACATGCAGCATGTACAGTGACACAGGGCCCCACGCTTGGGTTCATGCTCTGCCGTCACTGTTTTGAGCTTCTTAGTTATTTATGAACAAGGGGCCCTGCATTTTCATTTTGCGCTGGGCCCCACAACGACGTAGCTGGTCCTAGCTGGGGTCAGGTTCAATGTGGTCATGAACACTCACGTGCCCGGCCCTGTGCTCGATGTGGGGACTCGGGTGAACCAGACCTGCCCCAGTCCTCAAGATCGTCCCCATCCCTTGTGCCTAGGGACGGCGTGGGTGGAGAGATCAGGATGGAAAGTCACAGCCCTGAGCTCCAGAGCCCAGCCCTCCTGTCCCGCCTGCAACTGAGACCTGTCCCCATAGCCACCCGGGCTTGGTGCTATAAATGTTCTGTTTCCAGAGTAACAGGCCTGACATCCCAGGGATGTTTCCTCCCTTCCTGCCACTCCCCTTCCCCAAATTACTGGCTCTTTCTTCAAGTGATGGAGAGAGACACAGAACCTCTGAGCGGGAAGGTTCCTTAGAAGTCACAGCCTTCACCTCCACCGCCAGTGTAATGATCACGGCAGGCTCTCTCGAGACCAGAGGCCAGCCCTGCTTGCACGCCGCCACGGCAGGAACTCAGCAGCTCACAGGGCAGCCAGGCTCAACCTGGGATGGCTCATGTGCTGGAAAGCTCTTTCCTCCACTGAGCTGAAATTTGTCTTCCTGTGGCTTCCACCTGAAGGTACCAGTCATTCACTTATTCACTCATGAGATCAACATTTATTGAGCATCTACTGCATGCCAGGCCTTGTGCTGGGCAGTGGGGACATGAAAATGAACAAGGCAGATGCTTTTTGCGATTTCATGAGCTCACGGTTTGGAAAACAGATATAAAGCAGATCCACACAGCTAAATTCCCAGTTGGGATCCAGGCTGTTGCGCCCATGAGTCATGGACTAGGGACCCGATTCTGATTGGGGAGTCAGCGTTTGCTGCCCTGAGGGAGAGACCTGGGGGGTAAGAGCTGGCCAGGCAGAGGGGGGGGAAAGGGGATCTGAGGTAGGGGGCAGATGCAGGAGGCCTGGGGGGGAGGGTGTTTGAGGAAGGGGGAGGGAGCAGAGGGGAATGTTGGAGCCCACGGGTAGGTGCCGCGAGATGAGGCCAGAGAGGGGGTAGGGGCTTGATCACACGGGGAGGGCCTGGAGGCTGTGGAGAGGGTGTCACCGACATGCTTCAGAAGTTGGAGGGTGGCTCCTGTCCTCCCTGAGTCTCCCCTTCCAGATGAAATGTCCCCAGCCTTCCCACCACTTGTCAAAGGACAACATGTCTAGAGGCCTCACCTACTGGATTTGCCTTAGGCTGTCTCGGTCTCTGGCTGGGGAACAGGACCCCAACCTCTGGAGATGGCTTATGGGGTAGTGAGATTGGGCTACCCTTGCCCAGTGAAGTGTAGGATCAAGGTGACCTGTTGAGTGGCCGAGCTCCCTGCCACCCCCAGGCCATATGCACCCTCCAATCCAGTTCTCTCCCACGCTGGAACTAAAAGTAGGTGATTTTTTTTTAACTCAAATACCAAACTTTGCATTTATTGCTATTAATTTCATCTTACAGTGGCCTCTTGGAGTCCTGATTCAGCCACTTGTTCCATTTACTTCCTGGGCTTGTTCCATCTGGGCCAGCAAGCTGGTGGCACCTCTCTAGAGACTCTTCCAGTGTGTGACAAAGCCTGGGAGTCATTTCTACCTGTGCATAGTCGAACCTCGTCTTATCACTTAAGCTACACTTTTCTGCCCGAGTCCAGTGAGGGGTCATGACATACTCAATTACATTCCTATTGAACTTGAGATGTTCTTTACTTGTATCTTTCCCCTGTTGCATCATGCTGATAATTCTGCCTCCTCCCCCAACCAGGAACACAAAGTGGCCATTGCCACCTGTCGGGAGGGGCCTGGACTCCTCTGCTAAAATCTTCCCCAAGAATTCCAGTGCCTGCCCTGTGGGGTGAACCCGGGCTGGAGGGTGGGGCTGCAGGGACCTCTCTGGAACGAGACGTGCCAAGGGCATGGTGGCGTGGGTGCCACCTTAGATGGGTGCAGGGAACAGGAGCTGCCTTAAACCCGAAAGCCCTTGAAAGTTTCTGCCCGTGGTGGCACGGAGGGGTCTGGCATGGAGGGAGGAACATCTGCGGGGTGGGTGTGTGCAGATCAGGAGTGGGCAACAGTCCTGCTCCCCAAACATGTGTGTGGCCTTTCACCCCTTCCCCAAATTGCTGTCTCTCGGTGCTCCTCAAACTTCCGGGAGCAACAGGTTCACTGGGGCACATGTTAAAATGCAGATTCCCGGGGCCTCAGCCCCAGCAGGCGCAGCAGGGCCTAGGCTCTGCCTTTAAGGTGGCCCTGATGTGGGTAGTCTGTGGCCACTCGTGGAGAATCTCTAGTCCATTCGGCTGTCTCAGCGGGAACACTGAAGGGTGGAGTCAGGATTCCCAGTTTTGGGAATCGCAGGAAGGGCCAGGGCACTGGGAGGGGTCCATCTCTCCACCTGCCTCAGGATCTGAGTAACTCGTGACACACAGAAGTACTTTGTGAACAGAACAGTGGGGGCTCGACATGAGGATTTCTATGATCATGAATAATATTAATGAAAATAGGAGTAACGTTAATCAGCAACTCAGCACCTTGGCCAGGGGGTGGGAAGGAGGGGCTGGGCCAGGATTTATCATCCCTGGACACCTCTCTGGAGTGCGAGCAGGGAAGAGCTTCACCGCCCTGACTCTTACAGGCTCTTGGGAAGCAAGAAGTCAATAAGACTGTTACGCAGCGCTGGACTAGAGCTTTCTGAAAAGATCAGGCAGACACGTCCCCTCTGTGGCTGCTGGCTGAGAGCCCGTTTTGTCAGAGTGCCTCACCAGTGGGACTTTAGAAAGCAAAGGGAATGGACTCCTCTTAGACCTCATCCAGGGGTGTGATAAAAGTAAGAATGTCACGTGTTTGCTGAGTGCTCACGTGGCCTGCCGCCGGGCACCACCTTGTTCAATCCTCAGACAAGCTCTGTGAGGACTGTGGTCAGTTCCGCTTCACAGGTGGGGCACCGGGACAGGGAGTGACTTACCGAAGGGCACAGCTGGTAGGGGGCAGAGCCAGGAGTTGAATCCAGGGAGCTCGGCTGCACCTGCTGGGATTGGGTCCTTGTTCTGTGTGACTTGCTTGGTGTGTTTGTCAGGGATGCGTTTGGCTGTAAGTAACAGAAAACCCAACCCACAGTGGCTCGAACAAATCCTGAGTGTTTTTTTCTGATATAACACAAAGTTCTGGATACTGGCGAAAGCTCTGCAATGTGGGGGCTGACATCCTTGTGATTTTCCAGGCCTTTCTTTCATGGTCACAAGGCGGCTGCTGAAGCTGTGGGTGTTGTGTCTGAATTGAAGGCAGGAAGGAAGGGTGAAGAGAGACTGCATGTCCACTTGGATCAGGAAAACAGAATTTTTCCCCAAGATCCTCCCTTTCTTAGCACACTTGGCTAGACGGGGTCTCATGGCCATGCTTAGCTGCAGCAAGGCTAGGAAAGTAGGAAACATCCTTGAACTTGGTTCAATCAACCAAGCATTGTTCCCCGGGGTCCGGCAATGTCAGAAGAAGAGAGAATGCACGGGTGGGCCACTCCAAGTTTGCCACATCCCTCTCCTTGGGCATGTTTCTTTGTCTGCCCTCTGCCAAAGCTGTGGCTCTCCCACGGCTCCATGTCCTGGTCATAGCCTCTGGAGCTCGGCCTGTGCTGGCCAGGTGGGGCCTGCACTCTATTGAGAACAAGCTCCACACAGGCCAGTGCCTGCCTGCAGACCCTGCCGTGGTCACAGGGGTCAGAAGGTCATCGCTGGGGCTATTTCCAGAAGGCGTTGGAGCTGGCCTCCCTCCTGCGTGGCTCTAAGTGCACTATTGGCGGGTCAGGGAAGCACTCCAAGTGTCTGGAGGCCAAGGGCACCCTTCTGGACCTGTCATTGACTTTACACCCCGATTTGTCCTGGGCTTTGCGGATCTGCTTGCCCCATGGACCAGGAGCTGTGAGGGCAGGGCCAAGGCCAGTCATCATCCTGGAGTCCCCAGTGGGGAAGGCTCCATGACATGTTTATTTGCTGTCTGTTGCACCCAGGCACTAAACCATGACATGTTTATTTCCTGTCTGTTGCACCCAGGCACTAAAGGGTTGGGGAGAGGGTATTTGGAGCTGTTTCCTATAAGCCGAGCTGGTGCTGGGTGGGTGTGGAACAGGGAAGGTTCCAGTGGGAACCTTAGCATGAGTGTTTTTCTCATTTGCATATGGGGCAGGGTGGGAGAGAGGGTGTTGGTCACTGAACAGGCTCGTTTCCCAGGAAGCAGGATGGTAGCTGCCATGGGGGGAGGTTATCAGAGAGCCTCGGAGGAGCCAGACACCAGTCAGTCATGAATCAGGCGGGACTGTCTCAGATAAGTGAGACAGGAAGCCTAACCTGGTTTAAGTGAGTCTACCCGCTCTTTTACTGAACAGCCCAGCTGTCTCCAGCTTCAGGGCCCACTGGCTTCAAGATGTTTCACCAGACTGTGTGTCCTCCCATCCCACAGCTCTGCTGCCTCTGTGCTGACTTCCAGCCCGGTGGCCGGGTGGCGGCGGGCAGCTCTGGGCTCATAGCCTACTCCCCAGCTCCGAAAGGCGCCTTCCTGTCCCCACGGTTGAAACATCCCTGAACCAATCACTGTAGGCAGCATGTGCAGAGCTCCGATTGGCCAGACCTAGCTCAAGGCCCGCCCCAGCAGGGTGTGAGGTCAGCCCCAGCTGGTGGCCCAAGGGTGAGGAGGGTGCACGGGAGAGTTTCAGGCCTTGTTCCTCCCAGAACTGAGGCTCTGTCCATGGTGCTGTTACAGCCTCGCAATCCAGAGAAGTCAAGGTTGTCAGCCCCATTTTGCAGATGAGGAAATGGAGGTTCAGAGAGATCAGCAGCCACTGCAAGTCAGTGGCCTTTGTGGGCCAGATCTGGGGTTGCTCCGGTATGACTGCCCCCAGAGCCCATGCTCACGTGCGACATGGCGGGGGAGGGATGCGCCTTTTCAGAGGCTGAAATATAGCTGTCGATTTGCCTCTGAGGACTTGGGAAGCCTTGCCAGTGATCAGAAACCAGTAAGGTGAGTCCCCCGAGAGGGGCATTTCCCCTAAGCTGTGATAGAGGCTAAAGTGTCTCCGTCCCACCCAGAGCCCCTAGCTGGTTCCCAGCTGCTGTGCCTGCCTGCCGTGGTGCCAAGACTACTCTGGAGCAGTGGGGCTAAGTTTCATGGAAGGCAGACACCATGGGGCACACTGGGGACATGTGCTAAACAAGTTCAAGTTTAATGGAACATCCTGTATTTATCTGGCAGCTCTACCCAGAGATAAAGCCATTGGAATAAAGTCACTTGAGTGGAGGCTTGGAGAAAGAAGGTCCAGGGTCTCCTGCCACTGAGGTCCCCAGAGCTGTCCTGGTTCCCACCTGCCTGGGGTCTGTGTTTGCAGCCCTTCCTTTAGCTTTGTGGCCAACAGAAATCCCCCCTGCACTTTGGGCTTGGTCTGTATTGGTTTCAGAGCATCAGTCAAGTGGGCTTAATAACCTCTGTTCTTTGGTCTCATGGGATTTGTGTGAGGAAATATGGGTGCTGCCGTGGTTTGAATGTGTCCCCCAAACTTCATGTGTTGGCAACTTAATCCTCAATGCAGCAGAGTTGAGAGGTGGGAACTTTAAGAGGTGATTATGTCACCAGGGCTCTGCTCTCATGAATGGATTAACGCCGTTATCTTGGGAGTGGGTGCCAGATAAAAAGGGGACTTCAGTCCCCTTCCCCCTCCTTGCCCTTCTGCCGTCTAACATGGGATGACACAACAAGAAGAAGCCTCACCAGATGTGGCCTCTCGGTCTTGGACTTCTCAGCCTCCAGAACTGTGAACCAAATTAATTTCTTCTTTCTAAAATAAATAATGAATTACCCAGTCTCAGGTATTCTGTTACAGCAGCAGAAAATGGAGTAAGATAGTCCATTTGGGGTGCTGTAACAAAATACCATAAGCTGGGTAGCTTATAAACAGCAGAAATTTATTTCTCACAGTTCTGGAGGCTGGGAAGTGCAAGATCAAGGTGCTGGCAGACTCAGTGTCTGTCTGGTGAGGACCCACTTCCTCCTAGCTGAGTCTTCTCTCTAGGTCCTCACGTGAAGGAAGGGGACAATGAGCTCCCTTTGGCCTATTTTTATAAGGGTGCTAATCTCATTCTTAAAAAATAATTTTTTTTTTTTTTATCAGAGGCAGGGTCTCGCTCTGTCACCCAGGCTGGAGTGCAGTGGTGCAATGACCCACAAATTCTAAGGTGCTGGCCAAAGTCAAGGGTTAATGTTATTACTCCCTAATTCTTTCTATTATCTCCTCTACCCCACCCCCACTGAACACCTACTATGTGCTAAGTGCCTGGATGTCGGCAGAGGCTGGTGGTCTAGTTATAAACCAACACAAGCCTGAGTCATCACAGAGCTGCCTCCTGACAGATGATCTGTGATTTCCAGCATCTCAGCTTCCCTTCCATTAGCTACATCTTAAATTACATTTTAAGAAAGCCCCCGTGGGCCCCTTGCAAAGATTGAGGAAACACCCTATTTTTATCAGCCACACACCAGAAATCATCTCCTGGGCGGGGTATTTCCTGGAAAGATGTTGAATCTCAGTCATTTCTTGTTGCCTCTTGTCAGCTCCAAGATTTTTTTCTGATCTTGTCCCTCAAGTTATTTGCTTGACGAGCTCACGTCGGGAGTCCGCCTCCAAGTCAAGTGAGCTCTGGGACCTGCTGGGGCTCTGAGCCAGCCCCTGCCCCTGGAGCTGGGACATGCCCGGCGAGTGCCTCAGAGCCGGAGGTCCCCAGTAGAGGACCAGGGGACACACGAGGCCAGAGAGCTCCACTCTGCCTGGGGGCGGGTCTAGAAAGGGTGCGGTGTGACGCGTGGGCGGGTGTGAACGGCAGCAACAGTTGAGGCTGGGATACAATAATAGCTCACGCTTACTTGGTTCCTGCTTGTGCCAGGCCGTGTCTGGGCACGGAATCTGTATATGAACGTGTTTCAGTTCAGTGACTCGCCCAGAGTCACATGGCGAGCTAGCAGCGAGCCAGGATTGGAAAGCAGCGCGAAGCTCCCGCCCTTGGCGACAGGGCCTCTGGGGTGCAGGTCCTGGCGCACGTGCTGTGGCGTGTGCCGGGGCTGCAGGCCGCCGGCCAGCCCAGCGGTGCTCGTGTGCCGGGCGGCTGGTTGCTGCGGGTCTTGCTGATGCCTGATGAGCCGGGGGCAGGGGGCGGGGCACACAGCTCTGGGGTCCCTTGATACCTGGCTGCGGGAGACCTGGCCTCCCTCTGAGCCTCAGCTTCCTCATCTGCAGGAGGTACCATAATCTGCCCCTGGGAAGATCGCCTGAGGGAAGGTGTGTAAAGCTCTTGCCAGGTGGTGCGTGCTCAGGACACCTTTCTGGACCAGCCAGGATTCTGAGTTGCAAGTGACAGAAACCCCATGTGAACGGGCCCCAAGACCCACAGGGAACGAACGCACTGGCTCACGTAACTGGGAAGGACAGAGTGCAGATCTGGGATTTGGGTTCGGTGGGAGGGAGGTGCTCCAAATAGACGGGCAGGATCCTACCTCTCGCTGGCTCGCCCTGAGAACTTTGCTTTCCTTCGTGTTGGCAAAATTCTCAGGCTACCACGGAGGCAAGGTGGCCATCGGTACCTCTGGGATTCCAGGTGGTGGCTCAGCCAGGGACAGCACCTCTTCCCTATGGTCCGAGCTCGGGGCCTGTGGCCACATGCCATCCTGGACCAGCCGGGCCAGGGGTATGGTGTCCACTAGTTGACCAGGCCTGGGTCTCTGGGCCTCTCCCTGGAGCCAGAAGTGCGGGAGGGAGGCTGCTCGGTAGGAGTGAGGGGGTTGTGCCCTGAGGAACGGAGGGCCACCCACCCCGCCCACTCCTGGTACGGCCCTGCTCCTGCACGGCCACTCTGAGCCCCTCTCCCCGGAAGACAGCCCGGGGCTGAGTTCAGCCACTCTCCTCCTGGGGTGATTTCGGGATGGAACTGCTTGCTTTAAAGCAAAATTACTTACCTAATTAAGCGCCTGGGAGCTGGCAGGAGGTAGTAAGGGGTTTGTGTTGATTTTTTTTAGACTTTTAGCACTGAAGCTGCGTGATAAAGTAACTGTGTAATTAGGAATTAATTTCTCACTCCCGTAAGTGATGTCTGATTCGAGGCCTGAGGGGAGTCAGCCAGCGGTTATGTGCCCACAGGGCGGCCCTCCTCACCTCCTCCTTTTGGAGGGTTGGGGGTCCCGGCCACCACAGCTGTGGTCCAGGGAGAAAAGAGGAGGAGATGAGGGAGATAGCTTCCTCGTCCTGGGTGGGGTTCAGCAAAGATTGGGAAGTGTTCGTGCCAGACGGCACGTGCCAGACCCCGAGTGCCTACTGTGTGCGGAGTCCCCGAGTGCCTACTGTGTGTGGAGTCCCCGAGTGCCTACTGTGTGTGGAGTCCCCGAGTGCCTACTGTGTGCGGAGTCCCCGAGTGCCTACTGTGTGCGGAGTCCCTGAGTGCCTACTGTGTGCTGGCACTAGGAGGGCACTGAGGGTAGGGGTGGGGGAGAGAGGGACACGCCACCTCCCGCAACACCTGCCCCACGTCCCCTCGCCCCATGCGAGTGTCTCCTGCCCTGCCATGGTGCCACCCCTCTCCCCTGCCGAGGGCTTTCTCCAGCACCCGGGGAGCTGTCCCTCATCCCTCAAGCGGTCAGTGGCTAACGCCCAGCCTGCGCCTGCCCCTGGTCCAGCTCTGAGGCTCCTCCTCATGCCCCTCAGGGCTCCCGGGCGGGCTGGGCCCCAGCTGCTCACGAGTAACACGATCATTCACAGCCCTTCATGGCTCTTCTCACTTCTGCCTCCCCCACTGGGATCACCTCCCAGAGGAAGGGCTGAGGTGCGAACTGCGTGTGGAGGAGCCGGAGCAGAGAGGGTGTGTGTGCGTGAGTGCGGGGAGGGCGGAAGGGCTCCATGGGGAGGTGGTCTTGGAGGAAGGGTGAGTGAGGAGAAGGGCACTGTGCCAAGAGGAGGATGTGTTTGAGGGGCTTGGGGGCCTGGCACGGCACCTAAGATAAGCTGAGACTGGGGTGTGGACAGAGGCCAGATTGTGGAAGGCCTTCAAGGCTGTGGCCGTGGGGCTTGGACTTTGTTCTGAGGGCAATGGGGAGCCATTGAGGGTTTTAAGTGGGGAGTGACACAGCTAGATCTGAGTTTAGGAGGCTCCTGCTGACTGAGGAAGGGCTGTGGGGGAGGAAGCAGGAGACAGGAGAGGCTGTTGCAGCTGTCAGCAGCTGGGCATGGTGGCCGGGCTAGGACAGGGTGTGTGGGGTTCTCAGCGGCTGTCCCAGGTTGGGCTGATAGGCACATGGAGCCACTGTCAGGACGGCAAGGTCCCTGCCTCCAGCGAAGTGCTCTTCCTCTTCCTCCATCCTTGTCCAATGTCCCCCGTTCCATCCTCTTCTTCTAAGAGAAAAATGAGAACTACCACTTCTTCACTGTGCACCTACTATGTGTTTTTTTTTACGGAACACGATTATGTGCTGTCTTATTCCCCCACACGGGAGACGCAGCTGCAGCGGGACCCCGCCAGTGGGTTTATAAAGTGTCGGAGAGTTAGGTCCTTGGAGAGATGTTCAGGCAAATGGGTTCCCGGGAAGGATCCACAGTGTCAAGCTCTTTCATGCTGCTGAGAACTCAGCAACATCTCATTTCCCCTTTTGACTTGGTTGCCAGGAATCTCAGAGCTAAGATCTTAACACTAAATTCTACTTGAAAGTTCTCTTGGGGGCTTTTCATTGAGACCCCAAGTTCTCCAGCTGACGAGCTCTCGGGAACCTGGGGACTTTTCGCAGCAGACTCAGGTGTGCCCCACGCTAAAGACCAGGGCAAGGGGAGGGCCTGGGCCGGGTGTCGCTGCAGGGCTGCCCCGCGCGGCCCTGCTCAGGCCGAGTGTTTGGGTGTTTCACGTGCACCGTCAGGCAGTGGCTGCTTCGGTTCCCCTCAGAGACTGGGGCGTTGGCGGAGCAGTTGCCCGCGTCTGCAGCCAGGAGCACAGGAGCCTGGTCAGCCTCCCCCCATGAGGCCGGGGTCTGGGAGGTGTTCAGATCCTACAGTTTACCAGCTGGGTGATCATGGGCCTCGGTGACAGCCAGTCACAATTTGTGTCTCGTTTAGGACCTCAGGGCTGGTCTCTTCCTACTGTCCCTTATTTTAAAGAAACACACAATCCAAGAGAACACTACGTGTCACCAGGGGCCCCGAATTGTCCAGGGCATTCTCGACCCCCAGCCTGTCCTGGGGCAGGCGCCATGGTTGGCGCCCTCACTGGACTAAGAGCTGGTGTCCCAGGCTGTGGACCCTCGGGTGCCGCATGGCAGTGTGGGGCGGGGGTCAGGGACCAGGCAGGGGGCGTCCTGAGGGTGCCTACAGTGAGCAAGTCCTGCCTGCGGCTGGTAGCCAGCTCCGCCCTGGTCCCGGGCAGCATGGGGGGGGGGGTCGTGGTCATGGTGTGGCGGGAGAGAGTGATGGCCCACCCGGGATGGTGAGTGGCTCGGACAGGGTAGCTCAGGGAAGTGATTAGAACGGTGCGGGCGCTCAGGAAGCCCTCAGAAAGCACTTGCTTTTCTCATCTACTGTCCAGCTATGAAGCATCTGTTCGTGTTTGTTGAGAGATCCGTGGGGGTGGGAGCAAGTCCTGGACTGGCACCTGCCCGAGCCAGGCGGGCGTGCCCCTGGGCCCGGCACACAGCTGGGGGTGGCTGGGCACCCACCCCTCCAGCGCTCCCAGCAAAGCGAACACCGAGCGGGGCCCAGCCCTCCCCAGGGGCTGGTGCCCGCCCCCACCCTTGGCTGGATCAGGGACGGGCAGGGGAAGAGGGTCTGCGCCTGTGGGGGTGGAGCGTGGCGGGGAGGGCCGCTGGAGCCCGGCCTGTTTGTGTGCCTGTGTGCGCCGCCCCCGCAGCCCTGCGTCGTCACACGCGTCTCCCGGCTGCCTGGAGAGCTCTTTCTACAAATACAGAAATGACAGTTTGGCTCACCCACGCAGAATCCTCAGGCGGCCCTACTCCCTCGCTGCCCCCTCCAGGCCACCCTGTGCCCTCCCTCCCCCAGCCTGGCTGCCGCCCCTCTCCCCTGCCTCCTCCTCTCCCCACCCTTCTTCCTCTCCCTCCTTCCTCCCTAGCCCGCAGGCCCCCCAGGTCTCTGTCTCTGGTTCTAGGCCTGTCACTCTTTTGGGTCACTCCCCCTCATCTGAGCAGGAGTGTGCACGTATGAGGGTGTCCAAGGAGTGAGTGGGAGTGTGTGCAGGTGTGTGGCTCTGTGTGTGAGAGAGAGACACACGGCGCGCACAGGGCAGGCTGCGCTCGGAGGGCTGGGGTTGGCTGGTGGCAGCATTTCAGGCAAAGGAGCTTTCACTCAATTACTCCTCTAGCAGCAGGAGAGGGTGGCGGCTTCACAACAATTGGACAGGTTTGTGCAGTGTGTAGGAAAAGCCTTCATTTCCCACTGCCGGTGGTGACAGGTGGAGCTGGCAGCAGTGCTAGAGCCCGCGTGGGGCAGTGGGGGGAAGGGTCTGGTGATGGGGGCACCTGGGGTCACACTGGGGCTGCAGCCCTGGCACACCCCCATCCCCCCACTGAGGGCTTGTCCTTTAGTGGGGAGGGAGGCAGGTGGCACTGAGCAGGTGGGACTGGTGGAAGCACAGGGAGGCAGAGGGGACCCCAGAGATCTGCCTCCTGTGGGAGATCTGGGAAGACTTCCTGGAAGAGGTAAACTGCCTCCAAACTGCTTCCAGAGAGCTGGCTGAGCGTGCATGGGGGTGCGGGGTGCGGACCTGTTGGGTGAGGGAGATGTTCCTCCCTGTTTCAGAGGCTGCTCTGGAAGCTGGGGCTGGCCTGGGTCATAGGTCAGAGGATAGGCCTAAAGGGCAGGAGTCCCTGGCGCCTTGCTGGGTGTACAGTGGGACCCAGTGTCTATGCTCCCTTTGCTCCCTCTGCCCCCGAGTGCATCTGTCACCAGCCCCCTGCACAGGGGAGGGGGCAGAGGCCGAGGGCAGGCTGAGGCCACACGTTGACTTGAGGCACTTGCCCCTTCCAGGCAGGTGTGGGTGGGCTGTGTGGCTGGGGGCTGCTGTGGCCCGGCCCCAGCCTGGCTATCCCTCTGGCACCGTCCCTCACTCTCCTCCCCTCTCTCTGCAGGATGGTCGAGTACTCCCTGGACCTTCAGAATATCAACCTGTCGGCCATCCGTACTGTGCGTGTCCTGAGGCCCCTCAAAGCCATCAACCGTGTGCCCAGTGAGTTGGCCCTGCCCCACCCACCCAGCCCTGGCCCTCCCAGGCAGTCCCCATCCTTCATTCACTCGGAAAAGACTGACCAGCACCTTCTAGGGCCAGGCCTGTGCTAGGCACAGGATCCTGCGGTGTTTGGACAGGTGTGGCCCTGCTCCCAGAGGGCTCTTGGCCAGTTTTCGGGCCTGAAGATGCTGGAGGTGGCCCTGGTGCCTCTGCGTCCCCAAAGGACTTGGATTGCAGAGCGCTGGGGAGTCTGGGTTTTCAGGGACAAAAGGTGCCTTACGGGGAGTGGCCTTCCCTGGATGTTAAGGTGAACACGTGTAGAGAAAGAAGCTGCTCAGTTTGAGGAAGGGTCTTGTGGAGCACTCACTGGGGCAACGAAACCTGCCTCCCTCACTCATGCTGACTGACTTAGAACTTGCGCTCTGTCTTCCGTCCACCCATAGTTCCATCTGCCCATGTACCCATCTGCCTATGCACCCACCTATCCATCCTCCCACCTGTCCATCCATCTACCCGCCCATCTATCCATCCACCTGTCCATCCTCCCACCCATCCATCCTCCCACCTATCCATCCATCCACCCATCCATCCTCCCATCCATCCATCCATCCATCCATCAATCCATCCACCCATGGGTCTATCCATCCATCCACCCACCCACCTAGTATTAAGAGAAGTTAATTGCAACCACAAGCCCTGCCATCTTCCCAGCCTTACACGGTTTTCATCTCCATGTCTGTTTTGAGCCTTACGATCACTCTGTGAGGGAGGTGGGCTGTTTCCATTTCACAGATGAAAAAATGAAACTCGGAGATGAAAGGTTACAGAGATGCACTGCCAGGGAGTAGCAAAGGCTGGAGCCAGTTAGATCTTTTAACTCCTCCACTGCCCTGTGTTGGGAATGGGTGGGGATCGGGGGAAGGAGAGGGAGAAGGCCGTGACTCCATGGGTCTTTTATAAGCCCCTACCCACCTCCTGTGGTCCAGGCACTTGGTATCTGATGGCTCCAAAACCTGTGTGCATCTCAGAGCAGTTAAATGGCTTGCATAGGTCACACAGCGATTCAATGGCAGGGCAGGGGTCTGAACAGAGTTCTGTCTTAAGCCCAGCCCTTTCCATGGTTCTCTCTGAGCCCTTGCGTCTCTGCCCTGCATCTGCAGGAGAGGGAAGATCTGCTGACACCTGATCCTCCTTCGCAGCCAGCACTGTCCCCACTCCCCTGGGGCCAGCTTCTCTCATCTTTCTCACCCCCTTCAACCCTAGAAGGCTCTTTAAAGATCACCTAGTTCAAAACCATCTTTACCAAATTTAACATATGAGGAAACTGAGGCTCAGAGAGGGTCATGGCCAGCCCAAGGTCACACAGCAGGTCAGTGCCAGGTACCAAACTTGGGTCCCAGTTCCTAACCAGCACACCTTCCCCAACACTGCCCACCTGCCATCACTGGGAAATGGGCCAGAAGGTGGGCTCCACTCACTCAGCACCCAGATCTATGCCTGGTGGAGAGAAGCTGCTCCGAAAATCCGTGTTGAATGGACACACTCAGCAGTGTATTGGGTGGCTGTCCTGTGCCGGGACCACAGAGCTGTAAGTCCTCAGACAGAGATGCCAGGGGTGGAGCACAGGTGTGGGGGACCGGAGAATGGGTCTAGGCGGTCGGGGGCCTCCCCGGAAAGCGCTGTCTGTGCTGAGCCCCAGGGGAGCGTGTCGATTGGGTAGGTGGGGGCTGGGTGGAGTGTTGGGGGGCGGCTGGGGCAAAGGCCGGGGGAGCTGCAGCGGCCTGTTGCTGGAGGCCAGGGACCAAGGGGTGGGACATGAGGCTGGAGGGGACAGGGCCAAGGCGCAGGGTGCAGACTGCCTTGCGTGCGCGAGGGTGACGGGAGCCAAGGAAGCGGTGAGCAAGGGAGGGTCCCGGAGGAGTGGGGAGGGCGGTGGGGTGAGCTAGACACAGGGGACTCTCCAGTGATGGGAGTGAGTGAATGGCGGGGGCTGGGCAGGGACAGGCAGGACGCAGTGGAGCGAATGGATGGAAGGGGTCTTCCCGGGCCCAGACCAGGCCCCAGAGAGTCGAGTGTCTTGCTTGGGCAGGTGGGTGGGTAGGAGGGACCTCAGCTGTGAGGGTTTGGAGCAGGGGCCACATCTCTCCTGGCCCCGACTCTTAGCGCTCCCCATTTCTGTCCTGGGAGAAGGTAGGGGCTGCCCTCAGGAAGCAGCCGCCATGGGACCACAGCCCCGGTCACCTTCCAGAGGTGTGTGCGCGTAGCGGGGGCTGCACCTGAGGGGCATTTGTACATGACCCTGCATTCTGACAAGCACAGAACAGCGACGTGAGGGGACATTTGAGAGTAGGAGAAGGCTTGAGGGACAACGGAACATAGGATGTGGGGCTCACTCTTGCTGGGTGGATTCTCTACATGTGTGATGGTGCATGAAAGGATCCATGTGTATCTGTGGGAGAATACGTGTGTATGTGTATTCACATGTGAGGGTGTGTGCACAAGTATGTGTGTGCTCTTGTGAGAGTGTGTGCCTGTGGGGGTGTGTGCACATGTGGGGGTGTGTGCACATGTGGGGGTGTGTGCACAAGTATGTGTGTGCTCTTGTGAGGGTGTGTGCCTGTGAGGGTGTGTGCCTGTGAGGGTGTGTGCACATGTGGGGGTGTGTGCACATGTGGGGGTGTGTGCACATGTGAGGTGTGTGTGCCCATCAGGCTGTGTGTGCACATGAGAGTGTGTGTGCACATGTGGGTGTGTGCACATGAGAGTGTGTGTGCACATGTAGGTGTGTGTGCACATGTGGGTGTGTGCACATATGGGGGTGTGTGCCTGTGAAGGTGTGTGTGCACATGAGAGTGTGTGTGCACATGTAGGTGTGTGTGCACATGTGGGTGTGTGTGCCTGTGAAGGTGTGTGTGCACATGTGGGGGTGTGTGCACATGTGAGGTGTGTGTGCACATGTGGGGGTGTGTGCACATGTGGGGGTGTGTGCACATGTGAGATGTGTGCACATGTGGGGCTATGTGTGCCCATCAGGCTGTGTGTGCACATGTAGGGGTGTGTGCCCGTGAAGGTGTGTGTGCACATGTGGAGGTGTGTGCCCGTGAAGGTGTGTGTGTGCACATGTGGGGGTGTGTGCACATGTGGGGGTGTGTGCACATGTGAGTTGTGTGCACATGTGGGGGTGTGCACAGTGGGGTGTGTGTGTGCCCATAAGGCTGTATGTGCACATGTGGGTGTGTGTGCCCGTGAAGGTGTGTGTGTCTGTGCCTCTCCTTGCTCAGTCCTCCTTGCTTCCTCTCCCGCTGAGTGAGGAACTCATTAGGCTGCTCCCCAGCTGTGAGGTCACTCTTGGTCCCCAGTGCCAGCCTGCCCTGGTCTCTGGAGAAGGGCAGGGATCGACCCTGTGCCCAACGTTCTCTGTGCTCCTGGCGGCTCCAATTACAGAGGCTCGGTGGCCCAGAAAGCCCAGGGAGGAGTTCAGAGTCTGTCCTCAGGGGCCTCCTTCCTGCTAATGGCCACCGCTGGGAGGCCCTGTGTGACCGAGCTGGTGTGTGTGTGTGTGTGTGTGTGTGTGTGTGTGTGTGTACGCATGCCCTCGCGTGTGTCTGTTTCCCGCTCTGGAGCCTGATTCCACCTCTCAGCCAACAGTCTGCAAAGTATCTCAGAGCCCAGGACTGGGGGAGTCCCTGGGAGCACGGGCGCCCAGGATCCAAAATGACCAATGTGTTCCGCTCCCCAGATTGGAGACCACCCAGCGCTCCATCTGGAGGATAAATTCATATTTCTAAGTAATTTAACTTCAGCACGTGGGGCCTTTGGGTCCATTGGTCCAGCCTCTCATTTCACAGGGGACTGCTTTGTCCTCATGTGCCACGTCCCCTGCTCAGAGCCACCAGGGAATGGCATGCATGACGGGGGTGGGGGAGGGCACGGGCTCTTAGGCGTGCTTCCTAGAGAAGTTTGATTGGTTTCTGGTTTTTGTTTTGTTGTTCATTTGCTTGTTTTAATATGAATTTCCTGGAAACACTCCAACCAGTCCTCCCATTCTATCTTTAGAGCTGCTCTGCCCTGGGACACATTCTTTTCAACAGTAGCCCATGGCTTTCTGTTTGGCCACTAGGTGGCAAGCTGCAGAGCTGGTACTAGGCGCGGTCAAATTACACATTATTAATCGCGAAGCTGTGGGGAGTGGGCTGGCTGGCTGCGATTCACACAACACAGAGAAGGCTGCAAAGCCCAACACAGTCACCCAGGAGGACGCAGCTGGGGGCCAGGGGAATGCAAATTCTGCTCTCAGCTCTGCCGTCAGCCTGCTGTGTGACCCGGGAAGCCCCTTGTTTTCTCTTGGCCTCAGTTTCCCTATTTGCACAAAGCGGAAGGAGCGGCTGGATTAGCTGTGTGGCTCTCAACTTTGTCCAGGATGAGTGGAGCGCCTGGAAGTCAGGGTGCGCTTTACAGAGTCTTGTGACATAGGTCCCTGCACCCCACCCCTGCAGGCTTTGAGCCAGCTGCTCGGCCTCTGGTGGATGAGGAGAGAGACAGTGTGGAGGAGGCTGGGAGGGGAGGAGGAAGCACAGACTGAGAGGAGGCTGGGTTCTTGTTCCTCGCTGTGTGACCTTTCATAAATCACTGCCTCTCTCTGGGCCTCGGCAAGATGGGGCTGGATTATCTCCTGGCACCAGCCAACTATACACCCTCACGCCACCGTGGTGCTTCCCTCAGCCCACTGGCTGGGGAGTTCAAATATGAAAAGTGCTCTTTTCTCCAGGGAGAAACTAGGGCAGTCACAGCCAAGGCCTGAGCCGCTGAGTCGCAGCCCTGGACCGCAGCTGCATCTGGCCACCCCGTCCCCAGGCTGTGGAGGGGGTGGGAGGCAGACCCTGGGCAGCGTGGGGGCAGCTGCTGGGTTGCTGATATTGGCCGGGGCTCACGGTGACAACGCCATGGAGACGGCCACTGTCAGGCCCCCAGCTGCACAAGCAGGAGCTGCATGTTTGTCCCAGGGCCTCCGCTCACTGGCTGTGGGGCCCTGGGCGACCCACACGCCTCTCTGCGCCTCCATTTCTCCAGCTCTGAAGTGGAGTCAGTAATACCAGTGTCTGATGGTTGGAAGGCTGAAACGCCACCTGCGCGCAGAGCCTGGTGACCAGCAGACACTGCGGCTGGGGAGGAAGTGCTGGGGAGCCGTGAGGGTGCAGGTGGGCATCAGGCGCCCTCTCAGGGGCTGGTTTTGGAAGCCACTCGCCAAGTGCACCGAGGGTTGGGGAGGGTGTTCCTGGCAGACGGACTGGCGCTTGCAAAGATGGAGTGGAGGCGTCGCCCAGGAACGGTGTGGCTGGGCAGAGGGTGCCTGGCTGGCAAGGCAGAAGGTGAGGCGTTCACATCTCCAGGGGATTTACTAATAACGGTAAATGGCTGAAGTTTATCAGGTGCTGTGACAGCCCTACCATCCTGCTTGGCATGGGCTGTGTCCTTTCATCTTCACAACAGCCGTAGGAGGTTAGTGCCACTGTGATGCCCACTTTACAGATGGGGAAACTGAGGCAGGGAGGGGTTGAGCAACCTGCCCAAGGCTACATAGCTGGCTGGGGGCAGAACTAGGATTTGAACCTGTGCTTCCACGACCCTAGAGCTTTTTGCCATTCGCTGCCTCCCTCCCCTCTCTGCAGGGCATCAGGAGAGACCCCTGCCCACCTCTAGGGTCAAAGACAAAAGTCCCCGCAGCTGCAGTGATGCCTCAAGGCCCCTCCCCACCCTCAGCCCCCTTGGCCTGGTCTGCTCCAGACCTTCGAACGCCTGTCACTGTCCGAGGCGCAGAGCTGTCATGGTGCTGGGTCCTTTGCGGGCTGGTGGGCGTGAGTCGGGGCAGGAGGCACACAGCGCTGTGCTTGGTGACGGCAGGCACCTGCCCTTGTGCCCCAGGCCTGCCCTGGCCCTTTTCTGCCCTGGTGCGTGTCCAGCGGGGGCCACAGGCAGGCCAGCCGTGCTGCGGAGGGACGAGGAAGGCCCCAGGATTCCTTCTTGAAGGGCCCTGGACAGCATTTGTTAGACGGGGTCCGGGAGACGCACCTTGAAATCGAGTTGGCGTGGAAATTGGGGCGTTTTCACCTGGATTGTGTGTTTATTTGGGGCTTGGGCGGCAGCAGAAAGAAGGATATGGGGCGACCCCAGCCCCCCGCTAGGCCACATCCTGGACGTCAGGGCCAGGGGCTCCCAGGCCGTCCTGAGGGAGCAAGGCCTGGCTGCTGCGGGGGAGGAAGAGAGGGAAGGAGGGAGAGAAGAGGGAGATGAAGTGGAAGGGCCCGGTTCCCCAGGGCTGCTGCCTTCCCAGAGGAGATGGGCTGGGGTAGGTGGGAGAACATCTGGCCAGAACATCTGGTGAGAACTCCACGTGGGAGTGGGATAGAGCAGCCAGGACTGTGGAAGGAGAAATGCTCGGGGGTGGGCAGGGCGAAGGCAGCCCCCGCCCCAGGGTCAAGTTCTAAGTTCTGGTCTACAAATCCGGAGGGCGTGATTCCTGGACGGGACGCCAGATCGCGGAGTGGGCCTCCAGGTATTCACTGACGCCTTGATTGGTTCAGTCTTCCATCCGAAGCAGCATCCGCCTAGGGGCCGGGCCCTTGGGCCAGGTGCGGGCTCAAGAGGATTGAGATGCAGCCACCTCCCTGCAGGCGGGCACATGGCCGGGAGCCCCAGCAGTGGGGCTGACACCGTAGGGAGCAGGGGCCGAGGAGAAAGGCCACAGCAGGTGCTTTGACGAGGCTCTCAGAGGAGGGGAACAGGCCACTTGAAGGATAGGAGTTGTTTGGGTCACAGTGGGTGAGGGGACCTTCAGGGAGACAGGGCGGGCCAGGCCCCTAGGCTGTGAGCATTGGTGGCTTTGGGGAGGGACCCAAGGCCTCTCCTGGGAGGAAGGAGGTGGGGTCCCCGAAGGCTGAGGTTTGTTTCCTTACTCAGAAGTGGGTGCTGAGGCCCCTCATCAGCCCCCAGGCCCCTTCCTGGCTGGGGCCGGGGCCAGCAGCTGTGACCTCGGCAGCCTGGCCGTCTGCTGCCTGGCCTGGCTGCCCTGGCGCCCACTGTGCCCCAGATTAGTTGGTACTGGCAATGGCAGGAGCAGCAGACGGCTCTTCCGCTGCTCAGCACCCCCGCCGCCCTGGCCTGACCAGAGGGGAGCCCCAGGGCCAGGCCACCCCTCGCCCTGACTCCTCTCCCCCCGGCCATGAGCTGTGCCCCTGGCAGAGGCTAGCACGCATCCAGCGGCTTCCAATTGAGCTGGCCTTGCAGAGCGGCCATGCTGATCTGGGCTGACAGCTCCCGTCTGCAGAGAGCACCCCAGACCTCGAGGGGAGATGCCTGTCAGGAAGTATGTCCCCTTCCTCCGGCCACCCCCTCCCAGGTGCCCCCCATGCTGCCAAGGGGCCGCCCCTGCCTGGCTGTTGCCCAGGTTCCCTTCAAGCAGGTTCTGGTCTAGGGCCGGCCATCAGGGTGGATGGAGCGAGCAGCTCCATCTGTCCGTCCGCCGGCCATCTGCCTCCGCCAGGCTCCCAACTTCCAGTGCCGTGCAGACCGTCCCCATGTGCAAGGGCCTGGAGGTGACCCAGAAGCTGGGCTTCTCGGGCACTGGAAGCGGGCGTGTGTGGCTGGGTGCAGAGGGCCACACCAGCGCAGACACCTCCTGCCTTGGGAGGCACACCTGGAACTGTCCCCGGGCAGCGCAATGGTCGCAGGACTCGGATGGCAGAGAGAGGAGGGCCTTGTAGGTGGGGACTGAGGACGCTGGGGAGCTGCCAGTCAGGCTGGAGCCGCAGGTTCAGGCGTGGCATGGTGGACAGAGGGAGGTGAGGCTGGCGGGCTGGGCGGGGGCCACACTGAGGGGTGTGTGAGCAGGGGACAGGGTGCGGTGGGGGAGTAAGGATTTGCACTTCCCCCTGGGATGCATGGGCTGTTAGAGGCCTCTGACTTCAAGGGCTCTTCCGTCAGACGTGGCCTGGCCCTGCGGTGTTCCTGAAAGGCTGGCCAGGCAGGAGCCACTGCTCCTTCTGTAGATGAGGCCACTGGGGCCCAGAGACGGCAAGCTGTGCCTCAAGGCCACCCAGCCGGGACTGGGACCAAGATATCTTGTCCTGGGTCTGTGCTCTGGGGCTCACCAGGGTGGGGGCTGCATCAGATGTCCTGGGGCCTCCAGGCTCCTCTTCCCCTTCCTGGCTGGGGGAGGGGCCCTCAGCCACACTCATGCGGCAGCCTGCAGCTGCCCCCATCGAGGCACGCCTGGCTCCTGCCCCAGGCTGAAGGCTTGAAAATTGCACCAAGAACAAGATCCAAGTAAGCATGTTCTGAGAGAGGGCGAGTGAGAGCCATGGGGGAACTGGGGAATTAGAGGCCGGGAGGGCTTCATGAGTAGCTGGCATGAGAATCAGGGAGGACTGCCTGGAGGAGGAGGAGGGTTTGGCTGGGGAAGGGTATGGAGGGAGATGAGGTAGAAAGGATGGTTTAAGGCACATGGTGCCTCCCTCCCTCTCTTTCTTCCCCTCCCCCGCATACACCCAGCCCTCTCTCTCCTAATTTCTCCTCTTCCTACTTTGATTTACGTGCTGTGTCTGTCTCTCTCATGGCTCTTTCTCTTTCTCTCTGTTCTCTGTCTCTCTCGAGTTCACTTTCTCTTTCTCTGTTTCTCTCTCCTCTCCCTGGCGCCAGGGGGATCTGAGGGCAGAGCGTGATTGTCGGACCTGTTTGGCTAATTACTTGACCCTGGACATAAAAAGGGAGGATTAGCCGGGGTCTCTTGGGGTCCTCCCTGACTCCCTAATCCCGAGGCCCCTTTTCTCTGGCACGGAAGGGATGAACTCATTCTAAGTCCCTAATTAGCTAATTATGCGTTGGCTCTGTGGCCCTGGGACTCCCCGGGCCCCAGGGAGGGCCGTGAAGTGAGCTGGGGCCCAGCTGCACAGGGAGGAGGGACGGGGCTGCCACTCAGGGAAGCCAGGCGTAGTTTGCCGGAGCCTTTCAGAATTTCAATATCCTGGAGAACAAGGGAAATGTAATTAATTGAGCAACAAAGGCGGCCCGAGGGAGCAGCCGCGGAGCGCGGGGACCAGGCTGGGACTGTGCTGGGCTGCCTCCTCCGGGCCTTTCTGATCCAGCCTCTTCTCCGGCCGCTGCCAGGCCCTCTGTGCCTGCCTCCTGCCCCTGCCCGGGCCTCCAGGCTTGCCCCTTCCTCTTTAAAGCCCAGAGCTGGTCAAGGGCTCTGCCTGCTTTGAAATCTGGCCAGGCAGTTACCTCTCTCTCACTCGGAGCCGCACACTGCCCTGCGGCCTGCCAGGCGAGGTGTGCCTTTGCTCGCTCTGTCTGGAAGCCGCTCCCATCCTGCAGAGTCCAGCTCAGCAAATGTGCCTGGAGCAGCCCCCACCCCCAGGCGTGGCCCATTTGCTCAGCACCCTGGTCCCCCTATGCCCTGCTGCTAGCTAGGAGCTCTGAGGAGGGTCAAAAATGGGTCTTGTCTTTGATTTTTCTTTTTTAAAAGACAGGATCTTGCTCTGTTGCCCAGGCTAGGGTGCAGTGGCACGATCATAGCTCATTGCAGCCTCCAACTTCAAGGCTCAAGTGATCCTCCCTCCTCAGCCTCCTGAGTAGCTGGGACTACAGGCGCTACCACGTCCTGTGAGGGTCTTGTTTGTCTTTGGATTCTTCGTGTGTCCAGGGCCATACCTGGCACGAAGCAGGCATTTATTATGTGTTTCATGAATGAATGAATAAGTGAATGGATGACAGGGCACCAGAAAGACCTGCAGTTGACACACATAAGTCCGTGGGCTCACTTGGATGGGTCACTAGGGTGCTCGTCCTATTTCCTTGCGTCCCTCCGCACACCCCTCCCCCCCTGGTTGGGGGGTGGAGAGGTGGGCACCGAGCCCTCAGCCTGGCCTGCTCTCAGTGGGATGAGGCAGCCTGCGAGGAGCCCCACGGCCTCTCCTGAGCGGAGGCTGACCTAGTTTTGTGGGGGTAGCCATTAATTATTGATTGGAAGTCACTGTACACAGAGTTTGTGATGCAAATTCCAGATAATTACCCTCATTAATAACCACCTCAGCATCACGCCTGGAATAAACAATCTGGACAGGGCTACTGTTCTACTTGTCACCTTCCTTCCGTCCTCCTCTCTCCAATCTTCCACTCTCTCCCCATGAGTTATCACATTATTCATCCTTGAGAAGTCATTCAACAAATGTTAGCTGAGCCTGTCTTCTGAGCCAGGACCTGCTGGGTTCCGGGTAACTTAGACACAGGCCCGGCCCTCAGGGCCTTACAGCCCAGTGGAAGCGACAGAAGGGTAAACAGACAACTCTACACTAGGGCTAGAAGAAGACTAGACGGCCATGTGAACAGAACCTCCTAGGCTGTGCAGTATACAACCTCCACAACTGCACACGGCAGCCTAGGCTAGCTTAGAGGTGCTGAGATTGCCTAGAGCAGAAGAGAGGGATGAACAAACGCTACCTGAGATGGGGTGAGGAAGAGTCTGGAAGGCTTCACAGAGACAAAGAGCTTTAACAGGGCTGTGGTGGCTGAATAAGGGTTTGCCAGGTGCAAGAAAAGTGCAAGGGTGTTCCAGGCAGAGAGAGCAGCAAGGATAAAAGTTCGGAGGTGTGAAATCCCATGGCGTGTTTAGGGACTGTCAAGTAATTTGCTACTGCTAGGCACAGGGTGCAAACTGAGAGAGACAGAGATGAAGCTGGAGAGGTGGGCGGTGTGGACCCCACAGGATCTTGGGGGATGCACTCAAGGGTGGCCCACCAGCTCTCGACCCTCTTTGGGGCCACAGTTGTGTGGACCTTCGCTCCAGAATATTCATGGTGTCATCCCTGCATATTTTATGGAAATTTCATAAGGTTCATGGACCTCATGGAATCCCTCTGTGGACCTGCACCCCGGGGACCTCATGGAATCCCTCCTGTGGACCTGCACAGGAGGGGAGGCAGGGGTGAAGGTGCACATGGGCGACACCCCAGCAGAAGGGGCAGAGGGAAGGATGTTGAGTATGTGGGGAGGGGCCAGATGCTGAGCATGTTCTCCACGGGGTGGGAGCTGCAGGGTTTGCTGAGAGTTGGGTGTGGCCCCTGAGCCAGGTGGCCTCTGTCTTC
>CAUYPO010016093.1:0-47300 GCA_963574435.1 Cheirogaleus major
GAAGGAATTTAAAAAAATTATCCATAATTCCATTACTGGGCAGGGTGTGGTAGCTCATGCCTGTAATCCTAGCACTCTGGGAGGCTGAGGCAGAAGGATTGCTTGATCCCAGGAGTTGGAGGTTGCTGTGAGCTAGGCTGATGCCATGGCACTCCAGCCCAGGCAACAGAGTGAGACTCTGTCTCAAAAAAAAAAAAAAAAAGGCATAGTCTGTCATGAAAGTGCCTGCTGGGTGCCAGCCTCCGTGCTGGGTGCTGGGATACTAGAGGAAAGATGATCTTTCCTCAAGGACGATGCAGGCGGCACAGATGGAACAGCCACAGCACAAGACAGGGCCTTGGCTAGAGGTTTGTACATCCCAGAGGACGTCTAGGAAAAGGGGCACGCCCACAAGGGAGGCCACCGACGTGGGAGCACTTTCCATCCCATAGTTGTGTATGGAGCGTCCTCTCTGCCCAGGGCACACTGCTAGGAGCTTCGGAGAAGCACACGGTCCCCCACCCTCGAGGAAAGATCTAGCGTTCTGCTCTGGGCACAGGAAGCACGCACAAGCAACTAGAGCACACAGCAGACCAGAGAGGGGCGGACAGTAGGGTATTTGCCTTTGGCCAAGGAAAGGATCACATCTATCTGATGGTTTTTTGGAGTGGGTTTGTGTCTTTTCCCTCCTTGTGCTGAGACTATCTGGTACGTTCAGATGACTTCATGGAGAGGCGGTGGGGAGCCAGGTAGGAGGAGATTTCAGTTGTCAACAGAGATGTAGGGACCCCTAGAGAGCAGGAGGAGGTGGCAGAATCAACTTAGCAACTGGTGTAGAGTGCAGGAAGCAAGAACATGGGAGGCATCAATGGTGCCTTCTATAAAGGGAGTGTCCCTGAGCCCAGTGTCACTGTCCCTTCTGGCTCTACACTGGGGAGAGCCTGGAGAGCTGAGCGTACTTCCTACCTAATCATTGCATCTGTATCTTTGCTTCTCTTGTTGACCAAGTACGAGAAAAGAAGGACGTTCCCCTCGGCCCCGAAGACCCTAAGGAAGAGGATGGCTCTTTTGACTACAGGTGCGTGATCTCCCTCCTCCCCCGTCAGGCGGGCTGTCCTCGCTGCCCCTGAGGCAGCCTCCTTGCCTCAGAGCAGGTGTCGTAGCTGTTCTTGGCCATTAGGACGTCACTCTGCATCTCTGATGGCGCCTTGGCAGAGGGCACATGCTGCAGAGCTTGCTCAGAGAGGATTCTCGGCCCCATAGCGTCAGACGGGGCTGCCCCCCTGGGAGACGCTGCCCGACGCACACACACGTCTGTCTGACTAAAGGCGTTTCGTGTATTCAGCTGCGCAGCTCAAATGTATCGAGCTCCTTGTTTACGTCTTTCTACCTTTTTACTCTGAAAATGAGCCCTGGGCCGCTCTTGCCCTGACGTGAGCTCAGCTCTCAGGCTGCTGCTCTGCCTACGGCCCACCCCTAGCCCTGAAGATAATGACCCGTGGGGCTGCGTCGTCTTAAAGCCTCAGGGATGAAGGAGGGCTGGATTCTAGGCCTTTTCCCGGGGAACCTGGTGATGCCTTTGAGCTCTCAACTGGAACAGGCCTTGGAGAGGCATCCGGCAGGGTTTCCTGTGTCCCAGTTGAGAGGACTGAGGCCCAGACCGGGAATGACTCGCCTAAGACTCTCCCACCTCGCCGTCCGGTGGCCAGTGGCAGAGCGGGAAAGGCCAGTCCCAGGGGCTGGTGCCGCTGTTCTACACCTGTGCTGCCCCTCGGATCTGGGTGGGCCTTTGTACCCGGGCTTATGAAGTTCTTATCTGTCCATTGTGATGGCAAGTATATTTTTAACTCAGGAATGATGCAGGGTGGATCGTGGAGTCTCGTTCCCAGGCCAAGTGGCTGGTAGGGAATGTCTGATCAGAGCCCTCTTTCCTCACCCCCACCCAGTCACTGTCTGGGCCCAGGTCCCCTTGTCCTCCTGACCTCTCCTTTTCCTGTCCTGGGCCTCCGCCACCCTGCCCATCAGCAGCCTGGCAAGCAGGGTCAGATCGATGCATGGCAGAGCCACTGCCCACACGGGAGCCTGTCTGGCGGCTTGTGGACCGTGAACGTCCAGCATCCTCATGGGCCTCCCAAAAGGGCAAGCACACAAAGCCCTGCCCTGCTTCCCTGGCTGTGCCGGACCACCTAGCAAGGCCCAGCTTCCCTGCGGGCCGAGAGCTATTCCCTGAGCTTTGTGGCTTCCTCCCCCAGACCCCAGAGCTGTTGGGCACAAGCACCAGCCTCCTCCCCCAGACGTTGGGGCTGGATCTCCACGCTCCAGAGCGTGCATGGCACTCGTGTGCACACACACACGCCCCTCTGCTTTGGCTCTGGGGGGCCTGTGGTTTCCACCCTAGAGCCCCCAGTCGGATGAGTGTAAGAATCCTAAACTGAGGAAAGGCTGAAACTAACACATCAGAGGAAGAACTGAGTTTCTAGCGGGGACAGGCCCGGGGCAAGGGAAGTATGTGGCTCACCTTCCCCCGTCCTGTGCTGAGTTTCCCACGGTGCTCTCCTGCGTCTGTCCCCTGGACCTCCAGGGTGACTCGGAAGCTCTGCTGACAGGGGCTAGATCAGGGCCCCCCTGGTCATTCTCGTTTCTTTCAAGCTCCCATTAGCAGAGGTCTGTTCTTTCCAGACCTGGATGCCCTTTCCCCCTGCAAGAGCCTGACCCGCTAAAGACCTCGCCCCCGCCTGTCACCCTGGCTGGGCCGGCGCCGTCCGGCGGGTGCATTTAGCTGGAAGTGGTTGCTGGAAGCAGGGATGGGATTCCTGCAGATCACAGAACCCAATCCTCACGCCACCGCTGCGGGGGCGGGGGGGACCCTGGGGAAGGGGTGCATGTGAGAAGACTGGCCCGCGGGGTGAGGAGCCTGGCAGTTAGAGCCCACCAGTTGGCAAGGAGTGAGCTCTACTTCCTGCAAAACCTCAGTGCAGCCCTGGAGACTCACTTCCCTCACGCCAGCTCCCCCAGCACTGCCGTCCAAGAACACAGGCCACATTAATGGGCGGCATCCACTCGGCACTGAGGGAGTGGGCTAATGGCTTCCCATCCACCAGCATTCAGCTCCGGCTGGCCCCCCTCCCCTGACAGCCGTCTGCCCGACACCGCTATTAGGAGAACACACCGCCCGCTGTAATGGCAACTGGCAGGTTGTTTTCCTCACACCCAAGGAGGACTGAGTGGGGGCAGGGGAGGGCGTGTGTCTGCTCAGACTGCCTGGCACCGCTGTGGTCCCACCTGCTGGGCCCCAGACTCCCTGTGAGGGTGCCGGCTGCCTCCTTCCTGGGAGCCGGGCTCACCTCTGAAGTGCAGCCAGCAGCACCTGGTCCCCACTCTGAGCCCAAAGGGCAGAGGGAGGTTTCCAGCCAGGGGAAGGGACCTGGCGCCTGAGCAGAGGCTGGCTCAGGGAGCAGCCTGGGGCCTCCGTGGGGGGCTGGGCAGGATCCTCTGAGCCCTGCTGTCTGCTCAGGTGTTCCCTCGCTCCTCCATTGCTAGGCCCAAAGCAGTGGCGTCTGTTTGTAGGTCAACCAGATACCTGAGAGAAACGACACCAAGATCCAGAAGCAGAGAGGCAGGGACAGCTTTGTTCCTTTAGGGCCTTTGCAAGGAAAGGGTCTGCCTTGACAAAAAGCAGAGTCACAGATCATGGAAGGCCACAACTGGTCCAGCCCCTCTTGATGATGGACAGGCCCAGGTCACAAAATCACACAGTGACACCTAGGACTAGAGCCATCCTGCGTGGTCTCAGAAGCAGTGGCTCGGCCTCGCTGTGGGATGGCCGCCTGTCTGCTCCCACCGCTGATGGGGGCCCAGGCTCACGGAAAGGACTCCAGACCAGGAGCCCAGAAGCATGGGCTGCTCTGCACTGCCTTGCCACTTCTCCCCGGTCCTCTCTAGGTCCCAGCTTCCCTTTCGTAGAACTGGCCGAGCTGGGTGATCCCTGGGGTCCCGTCTTTGCTGAGCCAGTGGCGGGCCACCTTGTCCCGCCCCACCTGGGTTTGGGCCGGGCTCTGATTCTCTGTCTCTCCCTGGCCAGTGACGAGGACAACAAGCCCCTGCAGGGCAGCCAGACGTCTCTGGACGGCACCATCAAGCAGCAGGAGAGCGACGACAGCCTGGTGGACTATGGCGAGGGCGGCGAGGGGCAGTTCAACGAAGACGGCTCCTTCATCGGCCAGTACACGGTCAAAAAGGACAAGGAGGAAACAGAGGGCAACGAGAGCTCAGAGGCTACGTCACCCGTCAATGCCATCTACTCTCTGGCCTGACAGAGCCCACCCGGGCACAGCCACTACTTTGCAAGTGGGAGGAAGGGAGAGGAGGAGACGAAGCCACTGCAGACCCACTGCAAAGCCACCACCACCTTCAGGGACAAGGGTTCGGTATGGGGGTCCGCCAAGCTGTGAGGACCAGTGACACCCAGACACCCACAAGCCCCCTCCCGATGACCCCCCTACACCCCCCGGGAGCCACCAGCATGGGAGAGCTGGAGCCGTCTCCACGCTCAGCTGGAGGGAGCCCGGCCCCGCCCGCCTTGGCCTTGGCACACACTCACCCGTTTCCGTCGGTTACGCTACTTTTCATTGTCTGTATTTTGCTTTGTGCATCTTCCCCTCCAGACCCAGTGTCTCCATTTTCTTTTCCTTTTGAAGATGTGTCCCTGGAAAAGAAAAAATAGGTGGACTCTCACCCAGGAAACTGCAAAGATAGACAAAAGGAGTGATCCGTCACAGAACACAGGAAAGCTATGTGGTATTCGAGCCACCACCAGGCCAACGTATTCCCGAAGGATGCCTTTCTCGCCATACACCTCCCTGGTCCCAGTCGCTCCGTCCCAGCCTCGTCGGTTACTGAGCTGGGCTTGGATCCTTTCTGGAAAATGACAGTATTTTTGGCAGGGAGAGGGCATGCAGGCCTCCCGGGTTCGGTTGGGAGGTGAGTTTACCTCTTGCCCCCCTCTCCTGCCCTGCTCCCCCCTCCGGAGCACCCAGGTCGTGAGCTGCTCTGACTCCGAAGAAGTTGGAAGAACACGAGTGGGCACTGACGGAGGGACGTCCAGTGACTGTGTACCTCAAGCAGGAGAAATCAGATGTCTGGTCCCTGGGGAACGGTGCTCGCCTCAAGAGAGAAGAAAAAGGCTGGGTTTGGACTTCCTTCCTCTCCATCAGCGAAACGCAGGATGTCGGAGAGAGGACCATGGCCGCTAAGTCCAGAGTAGAGGGCACCTGCCCGCCTGGCGGGGCCCACGCTGCTACCCTCGAGGAGGTGGAGCCCTGCGATGCAGACGCTTTGCTGGTGTGTTTGGGGGTGCAAAGCGCTGCTCCCCCTTTCATCTCCAGCGGATATCGTCTCCTTGGTCCATTCTGTATGAAGTTGAGACTCACGTTTGATACGGTGTGTGGATGGGGACTTGCTGCCCCGAGACTGAGCCAGTCTGTCCTTTCATTAGGGTACATACATATCAGGGGACCCCGAGGAGGCTCCGTACTGACAGTGCTGTGATGCCCCCACCTGGGGAGGACTCGATGCTCTTCGTATGCCTTATGCAGCTCTGATCTGTCCCTGGAGTTCCCAGGTCCCCAGCCCTCTCTGCAAGCCTTGAAGCCTCCAGCAGCGTCTGTCTCGAGGAAAGCAGGGCAGCCTATGCAAGGGTCCCGGCAGGACCAGAAGCAGCCGTTCCTCCAATGCCCTCAACCCTCTGCCCCAAACGGGGACACTCGCAGCCCTGCAGTTCTCAGACCGAAGGTGCCGCCTTCATCCTCCCCACCTAATCCATTTTTGAAACCAAAGGTACCTAGCCTTGGAGTCAGACAGAGAAGGAGATCTTCAGCCCGAGAGTAACCCTTAGCTGTTTCTGTAGCTCAAGTCAGTTTCAGGAGGGCGAAGCTGAGCCCCCCAGGAATGGATCAGCTGCGACAGGCACAGCTAGCTCCGATGTGACCCTCCAGCGGCTAGCCAGGGGCCTGGGCAGGACCAGGGCTGTGTCCTTCAATGACTTTGTTAAAACATCATTTGCCACACATCTAAGCCACAAAGGTATTAGCCATGCTTGCGTCACTTAATAATCATTCAGTTGAAGATCAAGCCCATAGACACACACGCACTGTGTGCAGGTAAGAAACCAGAGCCCAGAGCTGAGCCAATAAGGTGGTTTGAACCTGAGAGTATATAAAGGCTGTTTGGGCCAAGCCCTGGCCAGGGCTGATGCCTGGACACCTGAAAGGGGACAGGGTAAATAGCATGGCTCTGGAGAGAGAGCTCAGGGGGCCCCTCCTCTGGCTCTCCTCAGCACCTGCTTGGCTACAGCTGGGCACTCCTGCAGTCCGGGCCCACTGTCCCTGAAGGCAATGTCGGGGAAGTGTGCCCGTGCGCTGAATTAAAGACTTGGCCTTTCCAGAAACACTGGAGAGTAGTCAGCGTCTCAGGCACTCATTCCATACTGCACTGGACATGCAGGAGAACCCATTGCCCCGAGAACAGGCTCTTAGGGCAGGAAAGGACAGTTAGACGTCGTCATGGCCATGGAAAGCCGGCCACACAAACTGATGACTGAGAAGGGCTCCTTCTGTCTTCAGGGCCTGGGGAACACTGAGTCCTCGGCCTGCCTGCGCCTCATCCCAGGGTCCTGCCAGGCTCTGTGCCACCTCCTTTGTGCACGAAGAGGATGCCGTTATCTCCTCTCCCGGGCTGCTGCTCTGTGGGTGCTGAGAGCTGCTCCCACCACGCGTGATCGTGGCCCTGCAGGCTGGAGCAAATGTGGGGCTGAAGAACCAAGTTTTCTCCAAGCAAAGGTGGCAGGTGCTCAGATCAGACTCCTGGGGGTGTGGATTGCAGGGGAAGGAGGTCCCTTCCAGGAAGAGGAGAGTCCGTTTTCCCCGGAGCCCGTGCCAGAGGCCAGCCTAGCTCAGGAGGAAGGCAGTCCTGCCCGGCACTCCCTGCCAGCTGGGTCTCTCAAAACATACCAACAGCGATGCCAGGAGCGCGCAAACCAATGGTGCTGCAGCCTGTCTGGCTGGGAGGGAAGAGGTGCAGGTCATCTTGCAGTGACTCGAGACGTCCCATTGGCAGGGCTGCAATCCCACCTGCGTGCTCAGCCTCAAGAGCCGTGGCTTTCTGTGCTATTATGCATTCAGCGAATATTATTTGAACATGTCATCTGAAAAAAGGCCTGGGTACCACGGTGAGGGAGTCAGATGTGGTCCCTGCCCCTGAGGAGCTAGCAGTCCTGGAACTGAGTCTTGGGACACAGTGGCCATCAAGTTTGGGAGCACTGTGCACTCCATTGCTTAAGCCGCTGATGGGCGCAAGCTGGAAGGAGAGGGTTCCGAGGGAGAGCCTGGTCCTCCAGGTCAGCAAGGCTGGGCAGGGAACCACAGGGTGGGGTTGAGCGCTCCTGCTTCCTGAGCCTGTTTGCTTTGCTGCGTAACATGTTGATATTTTTATGCCTCTGTGTCCGCTGTTCAGTCCCTCCTTTGAATACCTCTCCCCACGGAGGGCATGGGCAGGACACTGTTGCAGGGCCAGGGGACAGCTGCCTCCCACCTTGCCTGGGTTATGGCAGATGGGACCCATCTTTCTCTACCTTGCTTTTGAGATGGTTGAATTTGAGCTAAAGGGAAGGCCAGAACGGCTGCCTTCCTTGCCCAAGAGGGTGGAGACATCTGGTCCACACCCTTCCCGGCAAGTCCCTAGGTCTGGAGAAGTGACCACATGTCCGAAAGTCAGCCAGTGCCAACCATACTTGCCCCGAGAGGTGCATCTGTAACCGGGGCCCAGAGTGCGCGTTCATAGTTTCCCCGACCACGGTGAGCCTTAGGAAGAGGGTGGAAACAGACCTGAGGATGTTTCTGGGTTCTCCAGTCAAGGACGAGCTCCCTTGCCGCGCCCAGGTGTGCCACCTACAGCAGACGGCAGCCCTGTTGCAGTGCAGCACTTCCAAGAGGTGATGATCCTGACGATGACGTTGTCTTAGAGAGGGCTTGTCCACACGCAGGCCCCTGGGAGACGAGGTGCAAAGGGTGGTGCGTGGGTGCACGACTTGCAGGAGGGGGAGAGGCCACCCAGGTTGGGCCCCTCTGAGTGATTCTTGCAGGCAGAACCTGGGGAGACAGAGGCCAGTCCAAAGCAGAGGGAAGCTGTCCCCTAGGCACGGCACAGGCAGTGGCCCTTTCCGGCTCCTTCTGGAGCAGGGCCGGGTCTTAGGGCGTCACAGACAGCCTGTTTGATGGAAGGAGTTGGATTTTGCACATTTTTGTCTCAGCGTTGTGAGGCTGCCTTGCTAACCCTCTGAGGAGAAGATTCTCAGACTTTCTGTCGGCTGGGGCTGGTGCCAGAGCATCACTTCCCAGCAGGAGGGTGGCTGGTTCCAGAGGTGCTGGCACAGGACTCTACTCCCTGCTTGTGACATGTTGGTGGAGAGGGGCCTCCTGCCCGGCCCCTGCCAAACTCACACAAGCCCATGCTTGTGGTTAGGTTCACCCATCGAGCAAAAGGTCTTGCTTGACCTGTGCACAGTGGCTGAGGAGTAGCATGTAGGAGGTCCCCGATTTTAAAAAGAAAAATAAGACTCAAACCAGTGAAGAAAAGAGCTTGAAATGTCAAAGGGACTCAGACCCTGGGGTACACAAGGCAGAGCCCACCTCCTGGGCAGCCCCTCCCTGACCTGGACAGGGTCACCCCATGTGAATTCAAACCACACCCTGGGGCTGTCCCCATCCTGCACAGCCCAAGCCCAGGGAAATGCCCTTTCTCTTCCCCCTGCTGCTAAGAACAGGCCTTCCTGAGACACGTTCAGAGAAGGACCAGAGGGAAAGGACGACCACTTTGGAAAGCCACAAACCCACCAGCGTCTCAAGCCACACCCAAACCCATGTTCCTCTTATCAGTATATGAGTATTAAGTGGATGCTCCACGAGGATGAGGATGGAGATGACACAGGTACAAGGCAGTCTAGCTTAGGACAGAATGAGATTCAGCGCGTGAAGGGATCGCAGAGCTGATCTAATGGAAATGACTTACTGCACAGACGAGGATGTGAAAATCCAGGGAGGTTAGGGGACTTGCTCAAGATCACACAGCTGGTAAGTGAAGGTAGGGTTAGGGCTTGAGCTTGGGCCTTCTGACTCCTTGTCCAGTGTTCTTCTGTCTCACCGCAGCTGCCTGCTTCGAAACAGAGGTATTACTTACGATCCGTCCTGCCGGCTCGCCCCCGCCTCCCAAAAGGAAAAACAAAATGGGATTTTTCTGAGATTGTTCCATCTGTCAGGCTGTGGCCAACCCAGCTGTGCAGTGAAGGGCAGACCCGGGCCAGCAGAAGAAAGTGGCAAGCCGACTGGCATTTGTTACTGTGAAACCTAGACCATACACCCTCCACCCCCCGGGAAAGGTATCTCTTGCTTTGTCACACGCCAGGCCTTCCGCATGCTGTACTCCTTGGAAGCGAGGTCGTGCAGGGGGTCTCTGGCCCTTTTGGCCGTGGGGCGCTAGGGGGCAAGGCTGCCACCCTGGGATTTGCAGGGCGGGAGTTCAGCAGATGTAAAGACTTCAGTGAAGCAATAAACACAAAAATCTGGGAGAAAAATACCCAGAATTTTGTACACTAGTTTCTTTTTCAAAAACAATGCAGATCAGATGCTGCTGACCTGCTCTTTTATTCTGATTCCCAATTGCAATGTCCTCAGTCAGTGTCATCCCCCCTGCCCGGCTCCCCAGCTTCCCCGTGCTCCTCTCGAGCTGAGCATCAGTCACCTGCGACATGGCCACCTTCTGTTCTGGTCTCATCCCCAACCTCCGCCGGACCTTTTGCCCTGCCCACCCCCCATCATCCCAATTTGTCCTTGTCATTGGAAAAATATTTTTCCCAGCATCTCCGTCCCTTCCACAAACCCGCACACCCACAAATTGGTCTGATCTTTTTTCCATTGGTTAAACATGTAACTTTCCACGGCAGACCTTGTTTTAACCCCTCTCACATCGTGTTCTTCCCTCTTTGTGAGTTGTTTTGCATTAACCAACTTTGTCAGTGACAGATGCGTTATCTGAGGGTGTCACGCGGGACCTTCAGCAGGGAAGACGTCTGGGCCGTGGAGGACCATCTAATACGTGGACTTATAAACTGACTGCATGAGCGATGAAAAGGCCAAATTATTCAGAATTTTTTTTGGAATCACTGTAAAAAAAAAACTGATTTCTTTTGTATAGAGAACACTAAACGTATAATAAAAGTTGTTCAAAATGGACTCGGGCCATGCGATGTGTTCGTTTTCCTTGGTTGATGGGTGGGAAAGGGATGTCAAGGGGTTAATGACAGACGTGAATCAAAGGGCTTTTCATGGGCGCCAGACAGTACACTCTTAATGGAGTTCTGCCTTCCCAGCCACCATGTAGAAGTGGTCTTATTCTGGAAGACTCGTTTGCATAATTTGTATTTTAAACAGAGTGACTGGTATAGGAATGTGTACAGTCATGGAAGCACCCTCCGATTCAGTGTGATATTTGTGCACACGTACCATTTAAAAAGTGCCATGTTCCAGCTGGGCGTGGTGGCTCAGGCCTGTAATCCTAGCACTCTGGGAGGCCAAGGTGGGAGAGTCACCTGAGGTCAGGAGTTCGAGACCAGTCTGAGCAAGAGTGAGACCCCGTCTCTACTAAAAATAGAAAACATTACCTGAGAGTGGTGGTACATGTCTGTAGTCCCAGCTACTCGGGAGGCTGAGGCAGGAGGATCGCTTGAGCCCAGGAGTTTGAGGTTGCTGTGAGCTAGGCTGACACCACGGCACTATAGCCCGGGCAACAAAGCAAGACTCTGTCTCCAAAAAAATAAATTAATAAGATAAAAAGTGCCATGTTGGAGAAGTTGGAAGGAGAGAAATCTGCGATGGCGCCCCGTGTCCCAGCCTCTTACTACACCCCTGCGCTTAGATAGGAGAACACTAGCATACACCCAGCATCGTGCCTGGAGCAAGAGACATTTAATAGTGTTGAGAGAATGAATAAAACTGCTTACTACACACCAAAACCCTTCTCAGTCGACTCAAAGGAGTCTCGGTCAACAAGCAAATAGGAAAGGACGAGAGACAGAGAGGCCGTGTTGACCTAGGAGCAAGCTCACGTGCACCATGCCTCCTGATGCTTCGGCCCACGGGGGTGCCGATTCCCACTGAGCACTGGACAAAGAGCATCGCCCAGGCAAGGTGAGTTGTGAGGGACCCAGACATTGTAACCCCCTCCCTTTCCGCAGGGGGGTGAGGTGTTGGGGAGAAGGCAGGGCTGGGAGGCGGCTCTGCTCCTGTGGACAGACAGCTGACAGTTGATAGACACAGGCAGTAGTAGGGAAATAAGGACAAAAGGATTCCGAAAGATGCAGACCCAACTCTCTCGGACAAAGCATCAGCAGGAAACCATCCAACCCACCTGTGTTTACTCTCCCCTCCAAAGTCCTCAGAACGGATCACTGACTGGAGGGGTTATCGCTTCATTAGATTCAAATGAGACCTTACTTCCAGGTCGGGTTCCTCCCGAATTGTTGAGTGTTTCATGCGACACCTCTGAACCTCCCTATTTATTCTTTGGAATATTAGAAAGGTCCTTGCTCATCACTTTCAAGTTCACAGGCTGTATCTGTAATTCATCCCTCACATCCATTTGCACTGTCTCAGCCTTAGTCCGAGCCCTTGTGGCTTGAGCGTCCTTGCCTCCTGTGTTGCCGAGTCCCCGGTGAACTGCAGCCAGAGGGATCTTCTAAAATGTCGATCCGATCATGTTATTCCCTTGAAACCTTCATTTGCTATAATAGGATAAAAATCTAAAATCCAGGGTTTGGCAGGTTAGACCTTTGGTGATCTGACCCTCACCTCTCCAGCCTCATTTTTTACTGCTCTCCAAATGTACCCTAAATTTTAGCCATCCCAGCTATCTCCAACTCCTCTGACATGCAAAAATTCTCATACTCCCCAGGTCTTTCTACTCAATTCAATTAAAAAACATGTATTAATAACTTACTCTGTGCCCATGACATGGGCATGTTAATGACATGAGGAGGATAGAATTCTAGTCCTCAGGAAGCTCAGACTGTAGTGAGAGACGACAGTCAAGTAAACAAAAGCAATGTTAGAGTGTCCTGGGAAAAGGGCTCAATAAACATGGGTTCAATGAACAAATTATGGCCCAAAGGTGAGTCTGCTTGGAACACTCTCCTCTTGACCTTCCACACATCCCCTTCTTTCAGATAATTCATAATCATTGGGGTTGAAGGTCCTACAGCTCCTGATTCCAGACTCTTTACTTTCCCATTCCAAGCCCCTCTAACCCCTTTCTCTTTATAGACCATCCCTCTTAAACTCCTTGAAGGCAGCTCAAGTGACACCGTTTTCCCTGATACCCTTCCGTGCACACGTACCCACACACATATATATATGCACAGTCTGATTTAGATCCCCTTGCTGTGTCCCTGAAGCACCTATTTTATGTCTCATGAGGTTTGGCATATGACATTTATTGTCCTTTTTTTTGTTTGAGACAGAGTCTCCCTCTGTCCTCCGGCTAGAGTGCAGTGGCGTGATCATAGCTCACAGCAACCTCAAACTCCTGGACTCACGCGATCCTCCTGCCTCAGCCTCCTGAGTAGCTGGGACAGCAGGCTCGCACCACTGCACCTGGCTAATTTTCCTGTTTTTAGTAGCAATGGAGCCTCACTCTTGCTCAGGCTGGTCTAGAACTCCTGACCTCAAGCAATCTTCCCACCTCGGCCTCCTAGAATGCTAGGAGTACAAGCATGAGCCACCGCGCCCGGCCTATTGTCTATTTCTTTTACTAAACTGTGAACACCCTGAGTACGAGACATCAGTTTTTCATCTCTGCATCTTTCAACTCTGCAGTTGGCACACAGCAAGTGCCAACCGAAGGACAAAATGAATGAACATGAATGAATGAATGAGACAACCAATCCTTTGAAAGAAGTGGCTAGGTGCATTCAAGGTTTTCATATCATCCTCTTTGGATACTGGATATCTGGATATAGGACTTGATATGACATTGGGAGGGGTCCACTGGCCCAGTGTTTAGAGCAGGGGCCCCCACTCAAGGGGCCAGAAGTGGGGAGATGAAGTGAGTGCCCTGTTTGAAGAAAGCCAAGCCCAAGCGGAGGCCAGACAAAGCAACTGCCTCCCTTCAGAGCCCCAGGGACCCCAGAATATCTGCCATCCCTCATCCCTGTCTCCTGAAGGCTGTGCCTCCCAGCCCATTAGAAATGCTAATCTCCGGCTTGGAGTTGGATTAGCAGGGCCAGTGGGGAGGGGACAAGTCATCTTCCAATCTTTATTAAGAGCGAAGGCCATACCCCTCTTGCCCAGCTGCCCACAAAGGGCTGGGATCTGGGAATTAGTTAAAGCCCTTTCTCATCAAGGCAGCCTGTCCTGCGCAGCATTAGATTAGGTGGTGAAAGGCGGAGAAAGGGCCCGTTGCAGCCTCCCCCTCCCCACTTAACGCATCAGGGCCCATTTGTTTGATGTCAGTTCCTGCTGGAGCGTGGACCAGGCAGTGGCCTCAGAGCAATTTGGAGCCACAGCTGCGGCCCAACAGCCCAGCCCCCAACCCCCACCCCCACCCCCAGCCCCAGCCCCAGAACTTGCCGTTGATTAGCCCCAGACCCTGCCACGGAGAAGCAAGCACATCTTTGCCACGGAGAATCGCGTGTTTGTATAGACCTGTGACACAGACGTCGGCCCTGGCTTGGGACCACTAGGAGCTCACCTGACTCACACAGAGCCCAAACAGGAACTCCAGTGGCTCAGTTTCACATAGAGACTGCCACAGAGAGGACAAGGGATTATTCCACACTGAAAAAACACACTTACATATTATATGTTTAAAATCCCAATTGCCCTCTAAAAAGGCTGAATCCTATTAAATGCAGGGTCCAGGATTGATCCGGGTAGGGAGCTTGCAGATAGCAGCTGGGGAAAGTTCTGCATAATAGAAGGGGCAGATTTTGGAACCCCAGGGCAATCTGGGGGGAGCAGATGAGGAACAGAGACAGGCAGAAGGGAGATCAGAGCAGTGGTCCTCAAAGCGTGGTCCCTAGACCAGCAGTATCGGAATCATCTGGGAACTAGTAGAAATGCAAATTCTTGGGCCGCATCCCTAATCTACTGAATCAGAAACCCCGGGATCTGTGTTTTAACAACCGCCCAGGTGATTCCGATGCAGACTAATGCGTGAGGACCCCTAGAATAGAGGGACACAGAGAGAAAGCTGTGTGCTGGGTGTGGCCCTGCCTCATGTCCCCCAAACTGACAGTCAAGCCTGCTTGATCCATGAATTTTGCTTTCTGAGAGTGGATGTCTCATACAAACTAGTCGGTGAATTTTACATCCCAATGGCCGCAGGGTGACGCAGAGACCGCAGGTGAATAACAGGGGTCAGAGCATGAGCCCCCAGGTATCAGCAAAAACGGCGAGGAGGGCTTTGACTTTCACAGACGGTGGGATTGGCAGGGAACTGAGCTGTATACACATTGACATCGAAGAGGCAAGAGGGCACCAGATGGCATTTGGGTCGCAATACATTTACATTAAGTGACTTAAGAGGAGAAGGGGGAACTAATAACGTTGACACCGACCGCGGGAGGCACAGTGATGCTCGCTTTATGCAAATCGTGGCTTTCAGCCTGCAGATCCGCCCTTTGCGGCAGGTAGCTTTACACCCTGTTCCGCATGAATGAGGGAACTGTGATTCCAATGGCTGAAAAATGTGCCCACGGTACAGGACAGAGCCAGAACTAGCTGCCAGGTCAGCCTGATTGGAAACTGCAGCTTTCACGACTGCGCTTGGGGTCTGAGCCGGTGTCCCTGGGCAGAATCAGCCCTGGCGTCTGCGAGTCAAAGGCATCGGGCCAGAGCAGCCCCGGCCAACTCTTCAGCCCTGCAACCATCCGCCCCTCACTCCTCCCCTCTGCTGCAGCAGGACAGGCAGGCTCCTGGCTCTGCCGGGGGAGCCTGGAAGAGGGTGTGGGTGCCATGTGGCTCATGCTCATGCAATAAGGGGACAGTGAAACAGTAGGTGCTCAGCCTTCTCCAGTCCGCCCGGACTACCTGCCAAGTAGGAGCCAGGACTCTGCAGATAGGTCAGGCACTAGCTGTGTGACCTCAGGCAAGTTACTTAACCTCTCTCTGCCTGAGTTTCCTCATCTATAAAATAGGGATTGTCATTATAGCTACCTCTTAGGTTGCTGTAAGGATCAAATTAGTTAAAATGTGAAACAAATTTAAGAACAGTGTCTGATGCATAAGAAGCACTATGTAATAATGTGCTAAACTTTTCAATAAGTGAATGAATCACCTTACACTTTCCCCTCTTTTGCCTACCTGAATGTTCTTCCAGCCTCTACTTCTTCCTTCAAAAGTCCTCCCCATCCTTCAAAGCAGGCTCAGATCCCACCTTTCATAACCTCCGTGGCCCACACGGCTGTCCTGGGAGCTTTTCCTAACCTCCTTGCTCCTCCTGCCCTCAGCCTTCAGCACAAGCTCCCTGGGGTGGCAGGGACTTGTCCTCCTCTGCCCGCCCAGGCTGCAAACACCGGGAGGGCAGGACCAGCACCTGTCTCTCATGCCTCTGTGGCCCCCAGTCCTTGGCCTCACACACAGCGGATGGTCCCTAAATGCAAGTCACCGATCTTTAGGCCCCAAGGGGCCCCTGCGGGGTAACCAGACCTCATTTGTATTCAACCTGCCTGCATTACTGCATTTACTGCCCAGCTAGTGCACATGGCGATACTGGGGAGAGGAGGAAGAAGGGGGCAGGCAATATGTCTTCCTAAAAGCAAGTTTTTACCAGGTTCCAAGTGGCTGCATACAAGGGCCAATGATGAGCGTTGAGAGCTGGAAGGTCATTCTACAGCCCCATTTATTAACTTTCCCAAAGTCCCCTAAGTGCTCTTGTCCCTCGTTAAAGCCCACTCTCATTTATCAGGAAAATCCATCCTCCCCTTCCCTCCCTCCTGCTCCGTCTAGCTCCAGCCTGGCTGTTAGGACGCAGTATGACCCTCTATCCACCTGACAACCGGAGCGGCAGGAGAGGATAGGGCTAGACATCTTACCCAGGACGGCCCGGGTTTGACCCGAGAGAGAATGACCACGGGACAGGACTCAGCCAGTGTCCTTGCCACAAGCTCCACAGCACTGGGCCCGATGGAACTGGACATTGTCACCGCGCTACTGGGGTCATTTTACACTGAGATTTAGGAGCCTAACTCCCAAGCTTAGAGCTTCGTCCTGGCCAGGGGCATAATATTCGGGGTTCCTTCCTTCTCAACATTGACAACACCTCTCCTCAGGGACAGGGAGTTTGGCAAAGACCGTTATCCGCGCAGTCAGCTCTGAGGGCCGGAGGAGCTCACGTCTGTCGTCCTTCTCCCTACGAAGTCCCAGAAGGACCTCCGTGAAAAACAGAAACATACAAAAAGTTCTTTCAGAACCACAGCATCAGCCTCCCTCCCCAGTCTTCCGCAGGGCCATGCCCTGGCGCGGCCGGCATGGTCAAGGCCACCAGCTACCTGCAGGGAGAGGACACGGGCTGGCCAGGACGTGCACAGGGGCCATCCAGGCGGTCTTTAATAGGCAGGGCCCTCAGAGAGCCCCAGGCCCCTCTCAGTTACATGCATGTGGCTCAGACCCGAGGAATGCCAGGCCTGGAGTGATCCCTGGTCTGCTCCCCTCCTCTTGTAGGTTTCACACAGCAGTTGCTAAACCCAGAACTGGCTCCCGCACCACACAGCAAATGCACCACCTCCCCCCCACCCACATCAGCTACCGCATCCTTGGGGAACTCAGACGCACACTGCAAATTACGGCCGCCAGACCGCATCTGAAAGGGCTGAGGGGTTTTGTTTTTTGGGAGCGGGGAGGGAGGGGATACACAAACAGAAATGTACTCGTTCCAAAGCCAAATAGAAATAGTTTGGGCTTTTTGGCTGCTCCAGACTCTCCCCAGCCCTCTAGCTGCCTGCCACAGCAGACAGCCGCGAGCCGTGCTCAGCTTGGGGAAGTTGGGGACAGGAAGAGGCAATGTATGAACGGTAATTCTCAGGAATCTCATCCTAAACGGAGGAATATGTAGGTGTGATGCTGGTTCCCAGACGCAGGCAGACCCCAGACCAGGGCAGAGCTTCAACCCTCCTCTTTCCCCCCTCTCCCAACCCGGATAGAGACCCCTTTCCATCCCTCCCCAGCTCCCCCCCACAGGGCTGTCAGACCACTCTCTCGGGTCCATCAGTGGCTTTTAACTGAGCCCCCGGCTTTCATTCTATTAGTGAGCCCGGGAGTAATTACGACTTCATTAGCCAAATAGGTTCTTGGTTCAGAGACTCCCTCCCACAAAACAAAACACACACCCGCTTCCCCCCATCTGAAGTCTGTCCCCCGAGGCTCCCAGCTAACAATGCAGCTGGCTTCAGGGACACCGGGCAGGAGACAGGGAAGAAGCCCGGACGGCTGGCCAATGGGAGGAGGCCCGGCCCTCTCCCTGGCGCATCTGTCGGTGGCCCCCGGGGCGATTTTTCACAGGGAGAGGGATGGCACCACAGCAAAAGGGGGGCCGACCCCTCGCATCTGCCTGCCGGTCCTGCCCTCTGGCCTGGCTCGCCCTTCCAGCTATGGGCTTAACCTTCGGCCAGGTCGCTTCTGGGAGGGACAGGCGGCCATCGGCTGAGGGACTCTCCAGGCCCGTGCCCAGGGCCCTGCAGGGTGTCAGGTGTCCCAGCACCCCTGCCCCGTTTCCCATCCATACTTCAGTGGCTGCAGCGCCAGGGACAGATAGCCAGGAGCCTGCCCGGCAAGGACAAAGCTGTGCCCTGGAGCCACCCAGCAGGGGGCCGGTGGTGAGCCAGCCCTTGGCCACCAGACCAGGCAGGTGGGTCCCAGACACCTGGGACCTGCCTCCACAGCTCCCCAGCCACTGCTCTGTCATCTCACACATTAGCATTAGAAAGCGTTTTCTTTGGGTCTGAATTAACTTCACAGTTACAATGGAAACCACCGGCAGCACTTGGGAACTTGCTGGCAGTCCTTCTCTTTTCTATTCCCTAAATAGAGTTTAGGAGCGTGGAGTCTAATCCTTCTCCTGCCCCTAGGTGGGACCCAGCTAACCTACTCGACCCCAGAGCTCCCTCAGTTTCTCCGGCCATATGGTGCTAATCGCAGCATCCCGCCTCTCCCGGCAGGCCAGGGAGGCGACCAGGATGAGGCCCCACCAGCTCCGATGACTCCCACTGCCCACCCTCCACGAGGAGAAGGGCAGACTCCCTGCAGACCCTCTGACGCATGCCTCTTTGTCCACAAAGCTTCCAGAGAGTGCTGGCTGCTTCTTCTGGGGGCTTTGCAAGTAACAGCTGGTGGATTCTCATTCCTGCTGAGGGCCCCTCTGCTTGGGTCCTCCGCCGGCAAGATGCCATCTGCTGAGGCTGGACCCAGAGGCAGGAGGATAGATGAGACGACCCCGGACAGCCCTGCCACTTACAAGACTCCAAGCCATGCACAGCCTTGGCCCTGCCTCTAACTTGACCCTGTTCTGCCCCCAGGCCTGATAACTCAGCTTCTACCCTCCCTCCCCCAACCCCCATCCCCAAGCAGCCCAGAGGCCCGGCAGGAGGACCCCTGCTCCTCGCCTTTCAAGGAAAGGGAGTCTCCAGAGGCCAGCCCAGCTGTACACACTGCGCTCCTGCTTGTGTTCCCTGAAAGCAACCGTCCTTTTGTTAATTCTGCAATTTCCCAAAGTGCCAGGAGCATCTCATCTGACAGCCACAGCATCTGTTCTTCTCACTCTCCAGAAGGTCGGGTGGGAGAATTGCCAGCCTCTTCCCCAAGGCTCCCCCAGCCTCACGCTCCTCCCGCCTGAGTTGGGCACCCTGCTCACCTGGTCCCCTGGGAGCGCCTCTGTTCCTTCTCTGCATCCCTGGCCCCCGGCACCCCTCCTTGTGGCCATGGCTGGCAGCCTCAGTGACTGCCTCCCCTTCCGGGGTCAAGCTCACCTGGCCAAGGGGACGGGCACCTATCCTGATCCTTGGGGGAACTGCAGGGAACGAGGCTATATTGTTCCATGTGAGGCAGGTGCAGGAGCCACAGGGTGCCAAGGAAAGGGGAAGCCTCGTGCTTGGTCCTTTCCGTTGCCCCCTCCCACTGTGCACACAGCCTCTGGGATGCTCAGTTCCAGGGCCGTGGAGGGAGCCTGGCCTGCCCCTGCCCTGAGCTTCAGCCCCGGGCTTCTCAGCCTTGGCACTATGGACGCGTTGGGCTGGTCATTCTTAGGCATAGGGGACTGTCCTGTGCATTGTAGGGTGTTCAGTGGCGTCCCGACCTCTACCCATCACATGTCAGCAGCACACCTTCCACCCCCCACCACACACACCCCATTGTGATAACCAGAAATGTCTCTAGACTTTGCCAAATGTCCCCTGGTTGAGAACCACTGAGCTAAGGCAAAAAAGAAACCTAACGTCTGAGTGTGGGTGACTGACATCCTCCTCGTTTCTGACTCCTGGGCTCCAAGTGGCGGAGGGATGTCTTCAACCAGGGAGCAGCAAACACTTTCAGTAAAGGGCCAGATAGTGAATATCTCCAGCTGTGTGGCCACACAGTCTGTGGCAACTACTCACTGCCAGCGTGGCGTAAGAGCAGCCGCAGACAAGGCATAAACGAACGTGCGTGGCTGCGCTCCAATCAATCTTTATTTATGAACACTGAAATTTGAATTGCACATCATTTTCACGTGTCATGAAATATTCTGATTTTTTTCATCCATGTAAAAATGCAAAATGCATTCTTAGCACATGGACCGTACCCCTGGCTTAAAGGATCTCAGAGGGATCAAAACACTAGGGTCCCTGTTGACCTGTTCCTCAGGAGATTAACAAAGCCAAGAATAGAGGCTGAAGCTGCAAATGGAGTCCCGCTCCTCTGGGGGAGAGGGGAGCATTCACCCCCAATGATTCCCTTTGGCCCAATAATTCTAGGCACAGTTTTTAGTGGGGCAACCCCACTGCCCCCAGCAGGAACAGTTTTCTCTGTTCCTGAGCCTCACTAGGCTGAGGCAGGGACCCCTCCACGACACTGCATGCGACCTGGGGTTACAGCATTCACCAGACTGTATGTGTCAATCCCACCATTAGACTGTGAGTTCCTCAAGAGCACATACCACCTCTTATTCTCTCCAGTACCCCCAGCGCTTGGTGCAATACCCCATACAAGAGGTGCTCGATATTTGCTTTTTAAATTGATGGATGGACGGATGGAGAGATGGATATGATATTTTCTAACAATTTCTGGCTATCGTGTATGGAATACTTCTTTTGTACCAGGCACTGTGCTAGAAGCTTTAAGTCCTGAATCTAAGTTCTCAGTTGCAGAAACAGATTCTGGCCACAATGAGCAGGAAAGGAATTCATCAGAAGGTTATCAAGTGGAAGGCAGAATCACCAGGAAGGCTAAAGGAGTTGACTTAGAAAGGGGCAGGAACTGAGGGCCGCTAGCCAGCTGAGACAGGCCCAGGTCACGTCTGGGGAACGGGCTGGTCGGGATGCCACCACTGGCATCACCCACACTGGACACCCCCTTTGCTGATGCCAGAACCTTGAGATGCCCACTGCCCTCTCCACTCCTGTCCAACATGTGCACGTTGCTCATCTCACCCACATAACCCTCCCCGCCACTTTACAGGTGAGGACGCTGAGGCTGGCACAGCCAATCGGTAAAGCGGGTGGAATTAGAATCAAAGTCTGTCTGACTGCAGGGCCTTCCACGCTACTCTGCACTGCCTCCTTCCAGGGGCACCCACGACATTGCTCTTACATGAAGGAGCTCCCTGTGTCGCGCCCCACGGCGGCCCTGAGGTTATGCACTGAGGTGGGTGGATTGAGACTCCTTCCAGAAAGTTGTATGGGGGGCTGGCCTAAGGCTCAAGGAGGCCCCTTCCGGCTCCCATGTTCCATGGCAGCCCATCAGCCACCCTAGGGAGGCTCCGTAAAGAACACTCAGAGGCCATCTACCCTGGGCCAGCCCACTTCTAGGGTCACAGCTGTTCCCCCCCAAGACTGTTCCCTCTCATCCTCTGATAGCATGGCCCTTGCCAGGACCAGAAGCTGTCCCCACCAGAAACATCCTCCTCAGACCCACACGGGGGATCAAGGGCACAGCTCCAGGCCAGGAGCCTGAGTACCCAATCCTAGTCCCAGCTCTGCTTCCTCTGCTCTGTGACCTCGGCCCGATCGCTCCATCTTCTGGGCTTCGGTTTCCCTGTGACTCAACCCCTCTCCACAGCCCTCCCCGCCCACCCTCCCACCTCCCTCACGAGCCAAATTGTTTCATAAAAAAAAGAACTCAGGGTTCTTTGAGCTCTTTGGAGAGACCACATAAATGCAGGGCATTATTAGCATCATTACTATTAAATATTAATAATGACATTAGCATTGTCTATTATAAGCCTGAAAAAGCAGCTCCAAGAGCCCTGGGCTGAAATGGCAAAGAGAATAATTAGGCCCCTCCGGGCTACAGACCCCTCCAGGCCTCCGAGTGAAATTAGGAAGGCAAATGCAGGCGGAGCGTTGAGATTTCCCTTCTGGCACCCCCTGCTCGGGTCCACCAGGCTCCTCCAGGCCCTGCACAAATCATGCTCTTCTGAGGCTTCCATACTGCATCCCCCCATGCCAGAAATGCAGTCCCCACCTGCTGTCTGTCTGTCCAGGCCTGATTCAAGATGCACCCCACCCGCTGCTGAAACCTGCCCCCACCTCCCACCCGCTCTCGCCCCATCCTCTGAATGGTTACTGACGTCATCCTCCTCCATTCATTCCCCTAGTCAACAAATACGACTGAGTCTCTACCATCCACCAGGCACTGTGCTAAGCAGGAGGGTGGGGAACTGGAAAAGCAGAGACATTGACGAGATAGTCCCTGCCTTCAGAGACTGCACCGGCCAGGGAATGGTCATCGGTGTTTTACAGGGCACCTGACAAGCCGCAAAGTGCTTTAAAAAATCATTATGTTTAATCCAACATACCCTCACTACCATCCTAAGCAGGAGTGGGATCATTCCCAGTTACCGATGAAGAAATGGATTCTCTGAGCAATTAAGTATCATTCAGCGACCTGCCTAATATCATACAGGTACGAGTGACGGAGCTGGGACAGACTCCAGCTCTCTCAGCTGCAAACCCAGAGCCACCCCAACCGTTCACTGCAGCAGCCCGGGGCAGAGCAGGAGGGGCTCAGCCTCGTGGGCGCGCACCTTTATTTCACGCATGGGGAGGCCGAGTCCCGATAGGGCCAAAAGGGCCGTACGGACACGCATTGAACACCTGCTACGCGAGAGCCTTCGCGTGTGACTCAATGCTCGCCCAACTCAGCGCAGTATGCGTCACCCCATTTTTCTGGGTGGGGACGTGACTCCCCACGGCCACACAGCTCCTCAGTAGCAGGACCAGGAGTCAGACTGGTCTATCTTCAGAGCTTTACCTAATAGTCACATCACTCTTCCCTGAAGCCAGGGGACAGTCCCATTACCACTATCCAAAAAAGGTCACCGGCACTTTGAAAACAGACCGCATTTCAATGGCTCGGGAATCCCCTCCATTCTCCTGGGAGCGCTAGAAAAGGGTCTGGAGTCCCAAACGAGAGGCGAAAATGGTGCTGGCTGGAGAGGCTAGGAAAGGAGATGTGAGACTGGGGACAGATGAGGAAGGAGACTGCAGAGCTGCCACACCCTGGGGCCCTGGCAGGGTCCCGTCTCCGCCCCACTCGACTGTTGGGCCTGGGCCCCGAGACACACCCCCTCGACCGGTTGGAGCTGCACTGGGCTGCGTTGCTATCGATCTTGTGGGGCTGCGGTGGGAAGGAGCAGATGGGCTGGGAAGGGTTGGGGGCCCTCAAAATGCCTTCTGAGTGCCCCCCCAAGGGGCACCACATGTTTACAAGCAAATGAGTGACCCATTTGATTAGCCACCTGACCATCTTCGGCTGGCCCTTCTGTGCCCTGTTTGAAAGTCTTTGGGGACTCAACTTGGAGATCGGATGTCCCAGCTCTGGACGACATGGAGTCACACTGATGAGCCACGGAAACAAGAGTTGCCCCTGTGGTCAAATGCACTGAGGATTCCAGGCTCTGGCAGGCACCAAAAAAGAGGACGCCGTCCTGTCTGCTGTTTTGCCCACCCCGGAAGAGCAGACAGTAGGCAGCTGGAGTCCCCAGCACACTGGTCACACCAGGATGCTGGAGCCAGACCCCAGACTCTGCTTCTCCACTGGTTTACTGTTTACTTTGAGCAAGTTCCTCACTCTCCCTCAGCATCATCTGTAAGATGAGGATAATAATAGTAACACCACATACTCCTTGGGCGAGCGATTCAGGTAAAGCACTTAGCAGAGCCCCCGGCTTATGGAAGGCATTCAAAACAGATATTCCTTCCATCATCATCAGACTAATAGACCTCGCAAGCAAAACTCAGCCCAGACCACCCCCCCAATGCCCACCCTGCTCTCTCCTCAGGAATAGGAACATCTCAGAGACTGGCCTTGGGGATCCCCAGTGCCCCCCAAAACTCATCTGTGTCAGGCTCAGCTGAGAGCTTCAGAATAAATGAGATGAAACTTTGGGAACTATCACCCCATCCAGGTCTAGGCTCGGTAAATATTCTTGATTTCACTTACTGCACCTGCCGGAGTCCACAGGGGGCCAGCTGCTTGCATTGAGATCTGAGAGTCTTTGAGACCCAAGTCACCTGTGCTAATGGCCCTCACCAGGGACCCATCCCCCCACGGCTAGAGCAGCCTCTGTCCTAAAATAGAGTCACAAAGACAGCTGTCTCCGTCTAAAGCAATCCTTGCAAGCATTTCCAGAGTGTTGGCTCCCAGGCCAGCCAATCTCCTAGCCCATCAGCCCCCGGCAGCAGACACAGCATCCCCTTTCTTGGCAAGGACCTGCTCCTGCCGTTTTCTGCTTGCAGAGAACTCACAGAGCCTCTCTTCAGAGCCTGGGCTGGCTTGGATGGCATCAGAGAGCAAGACTCACCTTGGGAGCTCAGGGCCAACATGCCGGCCCTCAGACACACAGACAAGGATTTTGTGGGCAGGAGCAGAAGGGGAAGGAACCCCTGGAAAGGGGTTGATGCTCCTGTCTTTGCATAGCAGTATCCAAAGTTATCCAAAAAAACATCGTTAGCAAAATCAGAAGTCTCCCTATTAGAAACAAAGAAGACTGTCTCCCAAGTTGGGCAGGGAGGGGGAGCAGAGTGAAGGGAGAGGAGTGCATGCGGCACTTGGGCAGGCATGCTGGCCTGGGAGGCTGGGCAGTGGAACTTCCCCCGGCTCCTTCTTCCTTTTCCAGGCCCGGACCCCCAGGCCCCACTCTGCTCAGGAAGACACAGAGACACGCTTGACAGATAAGGCCATTTAAAACTGGGAGGCTAGCCTGGTCCTGCCAGCTGCTGCAGCATCTGGACTGCTCACCAGTCCTGCCTGTGCGAGCTGGCCAGCAGGTGGACCAGAGGGGGGTGAGACAACAGTGACAGCCTGACTGGTGCTGCAGATGGCTGGTCCCTCCGCCTCCTGGCCCCAGCCTTCCTGGGCACTCCCCCACGTGACAGGAGCAGGGCAGGAGGGACACCTCACTGACCAGGGTGAGCACCTGGAATCTTAGAACTGAAAGGGACCTTGGCCATCTTTAACCCCTTCATGTGACCAGTGAGGCTCAGAGAGGGCCCGGGCACCTCGCCAAACACGGCCAGCCAGTCAGTAGCAGAGCCCAGAGTCCCCTTCCGATATTCAGACTCATAATCCAAGAGGCTCTTCATGACATCACACTGCTGGTTGATTTAAAATGAGCTTTGATCCGTACATACTGATGTGCAAAAGTGTCCAAGATCGACGATATAGTTGAAAATATTTTGCAAATCAGAATGTATTGCTATGGTCCTGTTTTCCTAAAATAATACTAACAACCCATGGAATTGTATACATGAAAATAATGAACCTGGAGGCACGTACTCAAATTTGTGAAGAGCAGTGGTTAAGGGACTTTCACTATCTGTTTTTAAATTGCCTCTGATGTTTGGACATTTTGACAAAAAGCCCATGCTACTTTTGAGCAAGGGAAACAATGAAGATGGGCACCATGTGGGCTGGGCGGCAGAGGTAGCTCCCCCACCCCCATTCCTCTTGCCCCCCACAGCTAGCTGGGATTTCTGATGGGGATCCCTTCCTCTACTAGGGGATTTCTGGGGAAACAAGGAGTTTTTGCTCCATAGGTCTCCAGGGTTTGAAGAGCAAGAGCCACTTTCCTTTTCCCTCCTCACCCCACCCCTTCAGCCCTGGGCTGGGGGAGCCAGGGGGCTGGGCGGGGTGAGGAGGACAGGCAGGCCAGACAGTGGTCAGAGCTGCCCATGCATTATGGAAGACGCCGGTCGGGTCGGCTCCCTGGTCCTAAAATGACAGCAAATGAGGTAAAGCCAGGAGGGTGGGGACGGAAGGGGATGGGGGGGGGCAGAAAGAAGCCATCTCCAGGGCCCCCGAGCGTTGGCTGAGGACGGGAGCCAGCCAGTGAGCGGAGCCCGGGAGAGGGAGGAGCACATCTTGATGCAGAGATGCTGCAGTGGCTCGGGGCGCGCACACACACACACACGCGCCCTCGCCCGCCACCGCCACCGCCGCCGCGGCCGGCGCCGCACCAGGACAGCGAGCAGCTGAGGCCGGCAGGGCGCAGGGGAGGGCTGCGAGGGGCTGGTGCCCCGCGGCCCCGGATCACCGACTCTGGCAACGTCCACCTGCCCCAGCCAGCACCCTTCTTCCCTCTCAGGTAGGTGGCAAGCCGCTTTTGTCTCCTGCAGCCCAGGGGCTTCCCAGCGTGGGCTGGGGCTCTGCTGCTCCGTTCCCGTAAATATCCGCGTGTTAACTTGGGAGGGGGCAGAGACGGGAACACCCAGGCGGCAGGGGCCAGTCTGACTTCTCACCTCGGCCCCTACGGGAGGCGCCCCTCCACCCTGTCTGCGTGGGTGGGTCCTGCCGGGCCCTCACAGGGCAGGCCTGGCCCCAGAGCTGGACCCCAGGAGCGTGTCCAGGAATTCGAGCTGGCCGCCCGCAGCAGCGACTGCCTGTGGAGAGCCCAGCTTCTCCCCGGCCTGCCCTGGGGCCCCTGGTCCAGGACCAGACAGTCTGTAAGGCCAGGCCCTGGGCCCTGGCCTGCCCCCGGAAGTCCCTGCATGGAACTGAGCAAGCCTAAGCCCCCAGATTCGAGGTCACGCAGGGGCTACCTCTGCTGGGTGACCTCTTTGCAAAGTCTTGCTTCAGTTGGGCAGAGGCGGCGGCTGTGGAAGGGGGCAGAGAGGGGAACACAAGTTTGGGCAAAGGCCTGTCTGGGAGCTGGACTCGGGAGGAGACTACCTGGGACAAGTCACACTCCAGAGGGCAAGGGGCTGGGCCCACCGGGCTGAAGTTCCTTTTCTTCTCTTCCCCCTCTCCCCAGCCTCATCTGCTCCTCAAATCCCTCCCCTTCTCCTCACTGGTAGGAGGAAAGGATTCGCACAAAGTTTAATTTTCCAGTAAGGAAAGGGGCTGGGGCCAGAGTGGTGAGGGGAGGGAGCGGGCACAGGTTGGGAGTTCTAGAAAGAAAGGGCAGTCCTTATGCTCAGCACCCTGGGGCTTATATAATGGGCCAGGGGTGGGGGACACAGCCCTGGACAGTGAGTGTCCAGAGCTGAATGCTGTCACCTTCTCGGAGACGGGCTGCCAGGTCCGGGAAGCAAGAGGGGTGGAGGAGGATGAGGCAGCATCTGTGGGGGGAGAGAGTCCCGGTGCCCTGTGGGGGCAGAGCCAGGCCCCCTCCTGCCCCATGAGGGTCTCAGCCTGTGTCCCAGGGGAAAGCTGCCACTCAAGGTTGTCTGGAGGTTTGGGAATCCGGTGAGACCAGGAGGGTGTGGGCTGTGTGTGCCACGGCCCCAGCCCTGGAGAAGGGGGGTGGGGGGACTCGAGCATCTTTTTTTCCTGCTCAGGAGGAGGCAGGAGAAGGAACAACCCAAATAACCCAGTCCACAGGTGATGCTCTGGCCTCATCTGGGCAGCAGTTTCAGCCTCCCGTCCCGACTCTTTGGCCAGAAAACCCTCAGTCCACGTAGCCTCCTGGTGCCACTCAGAGGGACCAGACTGGCCACTAGAAGTCAAGGGCAGCAAAGGGTGGGCAACCTGTGGGAGAGGTTGGTGTGACCGCACCTCCTGGGGAGGGGCAGGGAGATCACAACAGGTGCCCTCCCTCCTGCCCCTAGAGACAGTGTCCAAGCCCCTCCCTGGGTGTCCACCAGGTCACCCCTTTCTAGCCGGGCTGCAGAATCACTGACAGGCTTTTGCCACAAGGTCAAAGTTCTTCCTAATGTCTCATGGGAGTCCTCGGCCAGGCCGAGGGAGGCAGGAGGTGAGGCAGACGGGGAACGGCCCCCGAGCCAATGATACCAAAGCCAGCCAAGGCCCACCTGCCTCACAGGTACAGAAACCACTGTCCTCTTCACACTCATCATGGGCAGTGAGGGAAGAAGAGGCACCCCACACACACCCAAGGGATCGGGTCCCCCAGAATCAAGGAGCCTGCTCTCCCTCACCTGGGCACTCTCCCTTTCTCTCCTCCCACCCTCCACTGCCCACCTGGCCAAGTTCTTCCCTTGCACCCCTTCCCTGGTGGCATGAGGTCCCCTGGCTTCAGCCTGCCCCCACACCATTCCCCTGCCAGATTTCCCTCCTTATGCAATTCCATTCCAGCACCTTCTCTGCCAGCAGTTGCTCAAATAGGGATACATGTGGGATGGGCCCCTGAGGAACTGTGCTCAACGGGATGGTTGTACAATCTTGTCTGGTTGACCAAACTCACTTCTCAGGAGTGAGTACACAGAGGGGTATGCCCCCAGGTAGCCTTCCTGCCTTGAAGGCCATCGGGCAAGCAATACATTTGGGGTGGTCTGGAGGATGCACGGTCCCCCCACCAGAAACTTCCTTAAGCCAAATGTTGGTGAGAAGGCGTTATTTCTAAGACAATCTCTAAGCCTGAATGTGGGTGGTATTTGTATTTTTGGAGGGATTCCTAGGGCAGAACCAGGGGGCTAGAGAAGAGGTGGTTGATACACAAGGAAGGAAGAACCAGAGCAAAGAGTATGCCAGTGAAGCAAGAGGGATTTAAGTTAGACTGCAGGAGACACTTCCTAACCAGGAACATGAGCCATGAGGAGGTGGGGCAATCTCCTTTCAGATGACTCTAAGGATGGCATGGAGAACTGGGATCTGGTCCCACGTTAGAGACACGGGTTGGGCTGGATGACCCTGTATATTTCTTCCAGCCTAGGGGTAACCCTCTTTCAAATGGTAAAAGGCAGATGTCACTCAGGAATCCATAAGACGAATGACATTCTTTCCATTCTCCCCTGCATGCCAGCCTCTCATCCTTTAGGAGGATACTCCCCTAATGTAGACCGAACCCAGGGGCTGTTGCTAATCCGTAACATTTAGGGGAGGAAAGAAGTCCCTTCTCCAGTTGGATGAGTCCTTCATACAACATGAGCCATGTTTCTTTGTTTACCAAAGAGGATGCACACAAAAGCAAGGGTGTGTAATGTTCTCACCCGAAACCTGAACACCTTCCATCCCAGGACACGCACGGGCCCAAATGCTCCTCAGCGTCCTTCTCGCCTAATGAGCCATATGCTTCCCACTTCGTGGGGAGGTCAAGCGCAGCCCCTCTCACGGGGCAGCCGTCCAGCTGAACCTGCCTGAGCCCACATCCTCTCCATGTCTGCCAACCTCAAAGGGCGAGAGGTGCCCCCACCCTGTGTCTGGCTGGAGGGTGGCCTTCCTGCAGTGCAGCCCAAGAAGGGTGGGGGTTCATCTGGACTCCAGAGCGAAATAAAACTCGCCTGGGGGGAAGAGCAGGTTGGGACCTGCCCCCACCACGCTTCAGCTCAGGACCAGGCTGCCGGAAGCTATCTGGGAAACGGGGGCAGTCTCCCCCCAGCAGAGATGGGGGGACCTGCAGAAATCACTGTGCTGATGCATAAGGGACTTTTCTTCCCGATTTGGTTCTTCAGAAAGAAGTTGAAGCCATTGTTCTTATACCTGGCGTCTCAAAAAGGGATCCTTGTCCAAGACCTTACTCCCCTCCCCGCACCACATGCAGAGCGGGGCGGGCAAGTAGGAAAACCTGAGGTCGAGGGTGGCTTGCTCCCTTTCCAGCTACTCCCTACTTTGAAGGGTCTCTCCATGGGAAACAGCAGGGACAGGAAGGCCAGACACCCCCATGCCCAATGCTGAAAGCTCAGACAGGTCCCCGAGGGCTGGTCTGCACCAGGGCTCGGCCTCAGGAACCAGCTGCAAACACAGAGCCTTCGAGAAAGCTGAGGGAGTGCGCAGGGGGGTGGAGGAAGGACGCGGCTGCACTGCTTCCCTCTCTCCCATCTGGGGCTGAGGCGGTCCCTGTCCCACCCATAGGTGCCCTAAGGACCTCTCCAGCTCAGGGCACCACGGAGACCTCTCAAGCACAGTCCCCCGTCCCCTGCCAGCTGTTGCCTGGCCTGACACACTGAGCAGCCCCCACCCAGGTCACCCGAGAGCCCTGTCCTCCCAGAGGGGCGTGGGGTTGGCACAGACCTTTCTGGAGGATGACGGCACCGTCCCAGGGTGCAACTCCTGTCCTAGGTGGAGGAAAAGGCGCCAAACTCCCATCTTATATCCCGCCAGGCAGGAAGTGCGCGTGGGAGGCTGTGAGGAGCACCTGCTTGGCGTGCCCACGTGCACATCCCAGCTGTGCCGCCTTGAACGGATTGCACCAGGTGTAGCTCTTTCGGGGGGCGCCCTTGCTCCGCGGGCCGGAGCGCGGTGCGGGTGCTCACCTGGGCCCGCTGCACCTGTGGGCTGCAAGAGTGGGGAGGCAGCTGCCCGCAGAGACTGTGGGTTTGCCGGCCTCCTGAGCACATGTGAGTGCAGCCCGGATGTTGTGACCAGGGGGAAGTACGCCTGGCTCGCACACGGGCACGGTGGTGTGGACACGGGAGGGCTGCGAGGGTTCTAAGGTCTGATCTCGGAACTCACTACGGGGCAGGAATGGCGCTCGCCTCACAACAGGCCCATGGGCTGGGCCCTGCCCGTCTCATCCCCATTTTGCAGATGGGAGGCTGAGGCTCAGAGAGGTGAGGTCATGACCGTAACAACTAGGGTGAAGCTAGTTCGTTATACTGTAATTATACCAGCTAGAAAGCACCAGGCTGGCTGACTCCTGGCCAGCCCTGAGACCAGTGTGCTGTGCTGCAGGACAGAAGCAAGGGGAGGACCTCCTTTGTAGGCTGTTAATAAATCACTTAGTCTGTGCCCTCCACTGGGCTCCTAACTCCCATTTTCCTGGTGCCACCCATCAGATAGCTGCCAAGTTCCTTAATGCTCTCCAATCTCCAAAGCCAGGAGCAGGCCACTCCAACAGGCAGCATTTGGGGGGAGTGATCTTTCCTCTTCTGACTGGCTCCGTGCAGGGGTCCCTAGCCCAGGAACCCTGTAGTGTGCTGGAGTCCAGCTCACAGCCTCTGTCCCCCAGCTGTCCCCCAGGCCCTTTGTTCCCTGGGCCTGCAAATTCAGCCAGCTCCCTCTGGAGCCCCTGAGCCCCCAAGTGGTCTGTTCCCCCATGTGCCAGTGCCTCGCAGGACCAGCCCCGCTGGCGACAGCCCGTGTCCGCCGGTGCCAGCCTGTGCCCGCACCCCTGTCCCAGGGCAGCTGGCTGGGGCTCGCGGGGCCGGCTCCAGGCCTGGCATAGCTCCACTCCAGCCCTGTTCCCGACAAAAAGGCCTCCTGCGTCCTGGGCATTCTAGAACACGTCATAGGGCAGATGGCAGGGGAGATGACTGATCTGTGGACTCATGAGCACATCTCATGAGCACTCGGTGGGCCCGTCTCTATCACTGTCCCCGTGTGCAGGCACAGTGCCTGGCACGTGGGTAACAAACACCGCAATGGAAGCGGGTGCAGGGTAAGACCGGGTGCCGGTGCCCTGCCTTCAGGGAGGCAGTAAGCACCAACCCGACTCCGAGCGTGTGTGTGTGTGTGTGTTGTGTGTGTGTGCGCGCGCGTGCAGTATACATCAGACCGGGCTGACAGCTCTCTAGTGCTCCCGGGGGGCAACCCCAGGTGCTCCTGGATCCCGGCCCCTCCCCGCCCCATTTCTCCTCTAAGGCTACCTCTCAGTCCCCAGAGGACACCAGGGCCCTTGGGCTGGGAGCTGGCTGGTAAAAGTCTGCGTTAAACTGAAGCTTAGGACGGGCAGTGGGATTGGATGATCCATGGTCACCTGTGGTGATCATCTATGGCAATAGAGACTACAGATGATTCTGACCACGGGGGAGGGAGGTGAAGGACCCAGGGTGCAGGCCTCCTGGTGGGTCACATGGAAACAGGCAAGGGGCCAAGCCCTCAGGCCCTGCACACATACACACACACACATACACACACACACACAGACCAGCAATCCTCATACACAGACACACAGACACATGCAAATATGCGGAGACACAAAGGTCAGCTCACACCTATACACAGGGACATATGGACACGACAGACAGGTACACACGAACGTCATAGACCTGCACACCAGGCACAGACATGCTCACAGCCCCCACTCTCCCAGCACTGCCGGGGCAGCTGGGGACCAGGGTGGGGACCAGGGTGGGGATCAGGGTGGGAGTCTGCCCAGCGTCTCCTGCCCTGGTTTGCTGTGAGCCTTGCCCTGGCGCTTCCCGGGTAAGTGCCTGGAGCCCAGGCTCCTCCCCGGCAGGCGCCCTGCCCCCGCTGAGCTCCCAGGACTGGCAGGCTGACAAAGGGCAGGGAACAAATGATGATGGAGCACCTTCTCCGTGCCAGACACCACGACACCAGTGCCAAGGGGGTGATTTTCAAACTTTTTGGAGCCACAGCACCCTTTGTTTAAAGGGAACTCGGTAGGAAAGTCTGGTAGATAAGGCAGGCATAAGTGGAGCTGCTCTGGCTGGAGTGGGGAGGAGGATGGAGCCCCAAACTCTCTCCCTAGCACCCCCACCCCGCACCGTGGACCTAAGACAAATGCAAACGGCCCCAAAGCTGTCACAGCACCTTGAAAACCCCTGCAGGGCACTCATGGCCTCATTTAACACTCCCAACAGCTCTGCAAAGCACACGTTATGATCTCCACTTTGCAGATGAGAAAACTGAGGCTCCGCGAGGGGGAGTAAATTGTCCAAGCTGGCAAAGCTCTTAAGAGATGAAGTCAATATCACCAACCCCTGTCCGTCAGATTCTAAATCCTGGAAGGTCCCGTACTGTCCCAATGCGTCCCTATACTGAGAATAACTCCCCGCGTTTGTATAACCTCCAGGGACATCCTTCTGTGATTTCTCCGTGACCGGACACCCTGCTGACCCTAGAGACCTAGTGTGTGTGCAGGTGTTTGCTCGGTGTTGCCCCAGGGAGCACTGAAGACCTTGTCAGCCTCATCGGACGTTCACAGATCGTCCCTGACTTAAGATGCTGCCACTTAAGATTTTTCCACGTTATGAGGGTGCCAAAGTGATACACTTTGGATAGCAGCTGTACTCTGAGTGCCCGTCCCCTTTCTGCTGTTCACTTTCAGTACGGTATTCAATAAATTACGTGAGATATTCGACACCTTATTATCAAATAGTTTTGATTGTGCCCAGCGGTAGCCAACCGAAGTGTTCTAAGCACATTTAAGGTAGGCTGGGCTAGGCGATGATGTTCATTGCGTTAGGTGTCTTCGCTTTGAACTTGCAATGGGTTTGTTGGCACAGGGCCCCGTCGTGAGTCGAGGAGAGTCTGTGTTGAGCTGCACTGTGAGTGTGTGAGTGTGTGTGTTCACGGCTCCCGGAGGCAGATAATCACAGTCGTTCTCAGAAAACACAAATCCGACACACAGAAACACCTATTATGTGCTAGCACAGGAGATACCACGATGAACGTGATATGATCTCTCCCCTTGGGGAGCTGACAACCTCCGAATGGGGGCAGGCACAGCGCCGTGGGCACCAAGCGTATAGTCAGGAAGGGGGATGCTAACTGCGCGCAGGTGGGAGCATCTCACGCACTTCCGGGCAGAGGTGAGGTGTGCACAGGCTTGGCGGGATGCGTGTGCCTGGCGGGTGCGTGGGCGAATGTCTGGGGTCCAGTCTGGAACTGAGAGTAGCAAGGACAGGGAGGGGCAGGTATCTGGGCAGAGGTGGCTCCTGACAATGGGAAGCGGATGTGAGGCTGGAGTTGGCGGGGGAGTGCCATCTGCTCCTGGGCACCCCTCAACCAGCTTCTCAGCTCCACCCACATCCTCCCTGACAGGCCCTGGGGCCACTTCTCCCCCTGCCTGCCCCCCTTCCTGGCAGCTGTGGCTGTGAGGAGGCAGGAAAAGGCTGTGCCCTGATCCAACGGGGAGGTTGAAAAGGATCTGGGAACTCGCTTTGTGAGACCCTGAGCTTGCATTGGCCCACACAGGCCCCAGGGGTGGTCTGAAGTCCTCTGCAGCCTTCCTTCTGCAACCTCCACCCCCATCCAGGGGACAGTGTGTCCTGTATCCCGGCCCCTGGATCCCCCTGGATCCTCAGCCACCCTGCTCTTTCTGGGAGCATTGACAGAGCTGGAATACTGAGACCCAGAGATGGACAGGTCTTGCAGGCAGTTAGTGAAAGAGCACCCACCAGGCTCTCCCCAGCCCTGCAGCTGGGCTCTCTGGCCCCTGTGGCAGCTCCAGGTGGGAGCTCAGCAACCCAGGCTCACTCTGGTACCCAGCATGCAGGGCCCTGAGATTCCTTGCATGCTCTCCTCTGGCCTTGGGGAGCTCTCCCAGGGATGGGGAACAGATGGAAGGCCGGCCCTGCCCCTGCCCTCGCCTCTCCAGATGAGGCCCCTGTTTCTCAGACTGATGGGACAGGCCTGTGACTTGCTCTCAGCAGCCTGCAGGGGACAGTTTTATGGAGCTCCAGGGTTTAACCAAGTCTCTGCCCATCTCCATGCAAGAGGGAGGCTCCTCTGGGAGCTGTGTTAACCCTTTCAGCCCAGAAGGCCTGCCGGGCCCATTAGCCCCTCTGGTTGGGAGTGGTGCTGATGGGGCCAAGGTCGTGACTCTACCTGGGGACCTGGTGGGAGGCTGTGATACCCCCTCCTTGTAGCTAGAAAAACTAAGCTGGTCCCTAGAGACTTAATGCAGCTCCCAGAGTTGCTGATTAGCCCCCACCCTGGCAGCTGTGGGGAGGGGCAGGGGGACAGTCAGCCCCAGTCCTGGTTGCCAGAGGAAGATGTTGCTGGTCCCCAACCCAGGCCCAGGCCCTGTTCTCTTCTGGACCCCACGTCTGAGCACAGGTGCTGGGCAGGGCAGGCTGGTGGACTCTCGCCTCCCAATTAGTCACGGCTTTCACTTCCTGAGCAGCACCCTGCTGGCTGGGGCGGGTGGGGGTGCGAGGCAGAGCCAGACTCCCAGGGGGCCTGCAGCAGGCACTCAGCCCGGGAAGAGCTCCGTGGTAAAAGCCAAGCCCCTTCCCCTGGGGCCTGGGGAAGGGTTAGTGCCTGGGCAATTCCGGTGGCTCCCGGCGGAGGTGAAAGCATTCCCGACTCAGATGCGCTCGGAGCTGGAGGGGCGCTCCTCTGCTCAGAGCCCTCCATCCATCCATCCGTCTGTCTGTCCGTCCGTCCACCTCCTAGGTCCTTCTCTGCCTCCAGGCGGACACACCCTGGGCTTAGCCGAAGCTCCTCCTCTGATCCCCACCTCTGCCCAGAACACCTGCCATGGGGACGCCCGCCAGGAGGAAGCTACGCGTGCTGCTGCTGGCTGCCGTGGCCCTCGTCTCTTCTCCAGGTAAGAGGGCTCGTCCGGGCTCCAAGCTTAGCAGGGATGATCATATCGTTATGTCCGCCCGGGCTCCAAGCCTAGCAGGGATGATCGTATCGTTAAGTCGTTGCTCCGGTCTGGGCGAAGATGACAGAAATGACCGACTTCTGCGTCTGTTGTAGCACCTACATATCTCAGACCATTTCCTTGGTAAAATTTTCCCATTCGTGGATCTTCCCTTCCCCTTGAGGTTAGGAGGAGAGGGAACACAGCTTTGCTGTGTTATGGGGCAAGGAAGAATGGCCCTGAGAGGACGAGCAGCTTGCCCTGGGTCACACAGCGAGAGAGAGCATGGCACGACCCCATCTCCACGCCATCAGCCCCGAGTTGCTGCCTCCGCGCTGACGGTCCAGCATTGTAGGACTATTGCCATGCAGGTTCAGCTCAGTTTTTTGTTTTTTTTGTTTTTTTTTGAGACAGAGTCTCACTCTGTTGCCCGGGCTAGAGTGAGTGCCGTGGCGTCAGCCTAGCTCACAGCAACCTCAAACTCCTGGGCTCAAGTGATCCTCCTGCCTCTGCCTCCCAAGTAGCTGGGACTACAGGCATGCGCCACCATGCCCGGCTCCTTTTTTTTTTCTATATATTTTTAGTTGGCCAATTAATTGCTTTCTATTTATAGTAGAGACCAGGTCTCGCTCTTGCTCAGGCTGGTTTCGAACTCCTGAACTCGAGCGATCCACCCGCCTCGGCCTCCCAGAGAGCTAGGATTACAGGCGTGAGCCACCGAGCCCGGCCCAGCTCAGTTTTAAGAGTGCTTTCCTCAGTGGCACTGGCCACGGTGCCAGTGTCCGATAACCATGTGGGGCAGCGCAGGTGATAGAACATTCCACCACGGCGGGAAGTTCCCCCGGACAGTGCTCTGTAGTTCCCCGACATGAGGAGGCAGCGGTCAGTCGCACGAAACTCTGGGAGGGCTCCTCAAGGCCACGCTGAGGCCCAGCAAATGGGCTGCAAGAGACCAGGCAGAGAGCAGGGGAGCCCAGATGCTCCCCGTGGAGTGCTCCCGGCTTGGAGCGGGGCAGGGGGGAGGCTGGCAGAAGGAGAGTGGCGAGGAGGGCAGGGCGGGCTGAGAGGCCCAGGCCGGCTGGGCCGTGGAGAGCACAGGAGTGGACGGCCGCAGCCCGCCTGCCGCTCTCAGGGGCCTGGGGACCACTGCGTGGTCTCTGCCCTGACCCTCAGCCCCCATCAATAGGCGCCTCTTTTCTCCTTAAACACCTCCCTCCCCCCACACTCCTCCTGGGTTTCTAACCGCCTCAGACTCTGCCTCCCCACCCCACACCCCTGCCAGGCTGCAGCCCCTGTGTTTTAGGGCCTCGTGTCACCAGGGAAGGGCCCCACTGGCACACTTTCACACGTCCTCGTTTTATCTTACCTGCCTCCCAGCCCTGCAGCCAAGTCAGGCAGGCTGCTGGAAACAGGGCTGACCCCCAGGGTGAGGGGCGCCGCCTAGCCCCCCAGATCTAGCTTCCCGTCCCAGGCCCACCAGACTGAGAAGAGCTGCCGGGGCGGGGACACCCACCGCAGAGAGAGCAGAGGAGAGGTGTCTGGGCTCCTCTGCAGCCCCCTCAGGGCCAGCCCCATGCAGGACCTGCACCCTCCGAGGCAAGGGGCAGGGGCAGCCTGCAAGGTCCGCAGACCCAGACCCAGGAAGGCAGCTGTCAAGGTGTCAGGCCTGGTCTGCAACCTCCTGGGGCTCCCGGGAGAGACAGGAGTGGCACATGCCATCCCGTGTCCCCACGCCTCCTGGCAAGGTGCCTCAGCTCTCGGCCTCCCTTGCTGGCCGGCCCTCGGGGGACAGCTTCAGATGCCCGGCAGCCTGTGCACGGACAGGCAGGGAGGGTTCTCCACCCTCTCACCCCTCCAGTCCTCTCCTCGGGAAGGTTCCTGATGCCTGGGTTTGGGACAGAGAGTTACAGGACAGGGAGCCAGGAGAGCCCCAGAGAGGGTGTGGGACCAGAGCCGCAGGAGGGCCTGGCTGTGCCTGGGACTGTGTGTGCACAGGCACATGAGCACACACGTGTGGAAGGCACGCGTGCGGGCGGGGTGTATGTAGCCGTGGGGAAGGCGCGGGGTGTGTGAGCGTGCGCTGTGGGTGTGGGTGTTTGGGAGGGTGGGGGTGCGGCGAGGAGTTGCGCGGGGGTGACGGCCGCGTCTAGAAGGCCTCACAGCGCAGCACACGGGTCTCCACCCCAGCTGCCCTCAGAATGCCCACGAGGCATTTTTTAAAAGTTGGATTCCTGGGCCTCGCGGCTAGAGATTCTGGTTCCTTACCTCTGAGCAAGTTCCTTGCTGTGTGAGCCGGGCTGAGTTATTTAAGCTTTCTAAGTCTCAGTATCCACGTTAGTAAAATAAGCAAATGGCCATACCTATCTTGTAAAGAGGTTACGAGAAGGAAATAGGGAGCATGGTGTCTGATAAGCAGTAAGCCCTCAGTCGATACCACCTATTTTTATCACCACGCATGCACGGATATATGTAAGAGCGTGCACACGGCCGTCTGTAGCTGTTCGTGCGTGGCATGGGTGTGTGTACAGATGTGTGCGTCTGGCCGTCGGAGTGGCTCAGAGAGGCATGTGCACAGCGGTGCCTGTTTGCGTGTGTGTGGTGTGAGTGAGCGTGCTGGAGAGTCGCGGGGGTGGGAGGTGTGCAGAGGTGCGTAAGTGGGTATCTGGGGGAGTGTGAGGGTGTGCGGATGGCTGCGTGCAGAGGAGAGAGCTCTTTCAGGAAGAAAGATAGTCTGAAAGCATCAGCGTGCCCTGGGTCCACCCAGCCACCCCCGCCCCCAGCCGCGTTCCTGGAAGCTGCAATTGTACAAGGAGGTTCCCAGCAGCCCGCTGCCTCCTCCTCGGCCCCCGCTTTGCCTCCCCTCCCAGCAGTGCCAGCTGGGGCAGGGTCCCCACCCTCCACCACCATCATTAACTTGGGATTAAACCGGGCTGTCCAGCTGAGATGGTGCCGTTGCGGCGAGGCGCTCCGAGGCCCGGGGCGGCGGAGAGGGAGAGTGGAGCAGGGACACCTGCACCGGCCATTTCTGGGAGCCCTGCCTCCCACCTCATTCCGAGAGCTACTGAACAGCTGCCCTCACTCCCAGGGGGCCAGGGCTGGGCCTCAGCTGCAGCACGGGGACCCCCGGAAGAGGATTGACAGCTGCCTGCGCCAGGAGAGGAGGCACTAATTGGTTAATAGGGATCTCTCCCCCCGACCCCACCAAGGAGGGCCTGAAATCAGCTGCGTTGGGAGGTAGGAGCCAATTAGGGGTGGCCTGGCTCCGCCGGATGCCACAGAGGCAAAGTGGACTGTCCCCACCGGTCAGCAGACAGAGCCCGCCCCAGCCCTGCGGAAAGGCAGGTGTGAAGCACCATCCACCTCTGCCTCTGTGTCCCCTGCTCCTGCCCCGATGAGGCAGGACAGCACCCATGGAGAGAGAGGCGTCTGCCCCAGAACAGGGCTGGGCAGGAAAGCTCCACTTGCATGTGTGAGACACATTTGTTCGGCAAGTTCAGGAGATCTAGGCTTGACAGGGCAAGCCACTTCCTTTTCTGGGCATTTCTTGCATTGTGACACCAAAGCAGCCTGCCCACAATGAGACCTGCCCTCTCCTGCCAGTCTCCACTCACCCCACACTTGGGTCCAGCAGATATTGGCCGAGCACACGCCCTGTGCCCTGTGCCCACCACCTTACCAGTGTTTTTCTGGCTGAATCCTCACACAGACCTGGGAGGTGAATTCACATTCTTTCCATTTCACAGGTAAAGACATCGAGGCTCAGGAGGGTTCTATAACTTGCCCAAGGTCACGCAGCTGGTAGGAGGCCCAGCCTGGTCCCCAGGCCTGCGTCCTTTTTGTTGGGCCACACTGTCCCAGAAGGGGCATTAGACTCCAGGGCACACATCCTCTCTGGACCTTTTTGGGCGGCGACTTCTTAGGCACATCACACCCTGCAGATCAGTCCTTCTGTGAGGCTCGCCTGAGAGCCTGGGGCAGTGGCAGCTGCTTCCATTCTGAGGGTCCCAGCGTCTTGAACATAAGCCACTACTCTGGCATTTGCCACCTTGCCCTGTCGGCTTTCTGTCCTCTCCATGGACTGCAAGCTCCTTGAAGAAAAGGAACTGTGTCTGAATCATTTTCGCAAGCCAGTCTCTAGCCCAGCGCCAGGTATACAGGAGGTACTCAATACCTGAGTGTAGGATGGGTGATTGACTAAACTAACATGACCAGAGGGGACCCGCGTAGCCTATTCAAATTCATTTAAATAATATAAAATAAAAAATATGGTTCCTCGGCCTCTGTGGCTGCATTTCGAGTGCTCAGTGGCCACGTGGCCAGTGGATTCCACACTAGGCAGTTCAGAAGTGGAGCACTGCCACCATCACAGACAGTCTTACGGGACAGCGAGGCCTAGGCGGCCAGGCTCCAGCTGGGGCCCAGGCCCTGAGGCCTCTGCTGGTGTCCCTCATCCGCAGCCTGGACTTCAGCCTGGGGATCCCCGGCCACCTTCGGGCCCGTCTTTGAAGAGCAGCCCCTTGGTCTGCTGTTCCCAGAGGAGTCCACAGAGGAGCAGGTGCTGCTGGCGTGCCGGGCCCGGGCCAGCCCTCCGGCCACCTACCGGTGAGGCCCCTGCAGGGGGCGCTGGGGAGTCCCTGCTCACATCAGCCCTGCCCCCAGCAGAACTCAGAGGTCCCCCCTCTCCGCACCTACCGCAGGTGGAAGATGAATGGCACCGAGATGAAGCTGGAGCCAGGTTCCCGTCACCAGCTGGTGGGCGGCAACCTGGTCATCATGAACCCCAACAAGGCGCAGGACGCGGGCGTCTACCAGTGCCTGGCCTCCAACCCAGTGGGCACTGTCGTCAGCAGGGAGGCCGTCCTCCGCTTCGGCTGTGAGACCCGCGGGGACCAAGACACTCTGGGGGAGGGGAAGGAGGGCTGGGAGAATGTACCCAGAAAGGACAGGCGACACCCTCAAGCCAGGCTTTCCTGACCTCACGTGACCTGCCCTAGTGAACTGCTGCTTCCCCGAGGAGGATGAGTGGGAGGGTCTCCCAGGCCAGGACGGTGCCTGAGCCCCCTGGTCTTGCCTCCAGTTCTGCAGGAATTCTCCAAGGAAGAGCGAGACCCAGTGAAAACCCACGAAGGCTGGGGGGTGATGCTGCCCTGTAACCCGCCTGCCCACTACCCAGGTGAGTTGGGAGCCTGGGCGGGGTCAGAGGGCTCAGGAAGGCTTCTAGATGCTTAGCCGAAGAAGGATGGAATAAAAGGTGGTGAGTGACCCTTGGGGGCACTGGTCCCTGGGGCCCCGACTTGAAACGATCTGTGTTCCCTTCGTGGGTCTGTCACTTTCTAAGTCTGTGCCCTGCCTCCCCCTTGAGACTGGAGGGCAGTGACAAAGTCGCGTCTTCCCTCTAGGTCTCCCCTCAGCCCTGGTGCAGAGCACGGGGGCTCTCGGGACAGGGTCGGCACATGGCCACCAGCATGCTGGGCTCCCACCCGGAGTGGCCCTGTTAGCCCAGCACCCCCTGGTTTCCTCAAACTACCCCCGTCCTAGGCTTGTCCTACCGCTGGCTCCTCAACGAGTTCCCCAACTTCATCCCGACGGACGGGCGTCACTTCGTGTCCCAGACCACAGGGAACCTGTACATTGCCCGGACCAATGCCTCAGACCTGGGTAACTACTCCTGTCTGGCCACCAGCCACATGGACTTCTCCACCAAGAGTGTCTTCAGCAAGTTCGCTCAGCTCAACCTGGCTGCCGAAGGTCAGGAGTAGCCGGGCGCGGCAGGGAAGAGGGCTGGAAGGGTCAGCCAGCGTGGGAAAGGGCTTCTCCCTTGAAGATCATGCATATCAGCTCGGTCCTCCTGCTGCAAGGCCTCCCTCAGACTCCTGCTTCCCGCCCCAAAGGGAGAGTCTTCTGAGACGCCACACGGCTGCCCAGGCAAAGACCCCTAACGCAGGAGCACCTGACCTGGAGTCATTGGCATTTGATCTGCGAAACCCCTTTCTCCCCAGATACCCGGCTCTTTGCGCCCAGCATCAAGGCCCGGTTCCCAGCAGAGACCTACGCACTGGTGGGGCAGCAGGTCACCCTGGAGTGCTTCGCTTTTGGGAAGTGAGTGGTGGAAGAGGGAGGCACAGCCCCTCAGAGGAGGGCACAGGTGACCCCCGGCTGAGGGCAGGCAGGGCCGGCGCCTAGTCATGTTGGTGTCCCTCACAGGGTCTAGCAGGGTACTGAGCACACACTCGCTGAGCACTAACGCTCCGGGTGAGGCATCACACACACCCGAGACCTTACACACATCAGATCACTTGGTCCTCCCTGAAATGCACGGGACAGCTTGAGTAACACCCAGGGCTGCAGGCGGGCAGCACAGTGTGCGGACTCCACCCTAGCCTGCCTGGTTCAAATCCGAGCTCTGCCACTCACTGGCTGGGAGACCTTGGGTAGACTACCTAACCTCTCTGTGCCTCATGTTCTTTATTCGTAAATGGGGATAACAGTAGTACCCACCTCACAAGGTTGTCATGAGGATTCCATGAGTTAACATATGGGAAGCGCTTAGAATAGTGCCTGGTATTTAGTGAGGGTTCTGCAAATGTTAATAGTTATCTATTTAAGAGCTACAGCAGAAAGCGTTACCTTTCTTGCTCTCCCAGAAAAAGGATTAGGGCTAAGCAAATAGCAGGTGCTCAATAAATGTTCGTAGAATCAATGAAAACATGTGATTTGTACTTTGGTCCCCCAAACATCTCCTGAGTTTACCTGGGATGGCCTTTACTTTGTGGACGTTATTGCTTCCAGAAAATCCATCTGAAAAGCCCATGGAAGGGTGACATACTAAGCCTTTAGGACTCACTGACACTTCAGTCCATTTCAGCACGCAGATTACTAATAACCTTTGAAGAGTAGAGGCCAGGCCCTGTTGGGACGATGGGAAAGGGAACCGGTAAAGACCCAAGTCACAGGCTACTGCAGAGGAAGGCAGGACCAGAGACACGGTGACCAGTGCAGGGGGAGGGCGGGCCAGCTTCAGGGTACAGACTGCGCAGAAGACTGACCTCACAACTGTTGGAGAGGCGAGGGGTAGAGGAGCACACACTCCCCTGTCCAATGTCCCTCCCCAGCCTGTGCTCCCAGCGCACCTGGGGAAAGAGCATGAGAACAGGCCAACAGCCACCCTCTCTCCCTCTGTTCCCTCCCAGGCCCAGGGTCCCCTCGCCCCCTCCCCAGCCCCACCTGCAGGGCCGGCGGTCTGGGCGGGAGGAGCTGCAGGCTCAGGAGGAACTTGCCAGCCCAGCCCCGCCCCTCCCGCTTTGTCTCCCCCGCCAGCCCTGTCCCCCGGATCAAGTGGCGCAAGGTGGACGGCTCCTTGTCCCCGCAGTGGGCCACAGCCGAGCCCACCCTGCAGATCCCCAGCGTCAGCTTCGAGGACGAGGGCACCTACGAGTGCGAGGCGGAGAACTCCAAGGGCCGCGACACCGTCCAGGGCCGCATCATCGTGCAGGGTACAGAGCCGGGACACCCTGCACCCCCGACCCCCAGCCTTGTCCTTGAGGACGCAGACCCGAAAGTCAGGGAGGAGAGAGACTGGGAGGCCCCGGGGCTGCAGGCGTATGGGAAGAGAGGAGGCTCGTGCTGTGGCCGGCTCAGAGCTTCCGTCAGGGGTGCAAAAGGCACGCGGAGGCTTTGGCATGATTTAAGTCGCTGAGACAGCCACTGGCACAAGCGCAGCCACCTTTCTGGGGCCTCCTCCCTCCTCCCGTCTCCCGGGTCCTCCGTGCCGGAGTGCTGGCGGCGCCCTCTGTCGCCCGGCACAGGTACTGCAGCCTTGTTTTCCCCTCCATCGAACGAGCTGCGCCCCCTCCCGGCTCATCGCGTTTTCTTTCCCTTGCTCCCACAGCGCAGCCCGAGTGGCTCAAGGTGATCTCGGACACCGAGGCCGACATCGGCTCCAACCTGCGCTGGGGCTGCGCGGCCGCCGGCAAGCCCCGGCCCACAGTGCGCTGGCTGCGGAACGGGGAGCCTCTGGCCTCCCAGGTAGGAGACGTGGGACACGCCACCACTGACATCTGCTCACCCGGTCCCCAAAGCCTCCCCCACACCACTGGTGGCCCCTCTGGTAGCTAATTAGGGTGCCGTAGGGTGGTCCTAGGTGCTTCTTGCCATCCCAGAGTCCCATGGCCAACCTGATAGAGACCCAGAGACCTGGGTCCAGGCACAACCCAGACACAAAAAAAACGATGTGGTCACCTTGCCCCTCTGGGTTCAGGCAGAGTCCTGAGATGTCAGGTGGCCCTGGTGTGGGACTGGACAAATGAGCTGTGTCCTTGAGGGGTCATCAGCCTGGAGTCTCCACCGTGCCCACCCTGCCAGCCCCTCCTGCCTGGGCCTCCGGTGGGCCTGATCCCCCTGCCCTGTCCTGGGCCGGGCTCTTCCGCACAGAACCGGGTGGAGGTGCTGGCCGGGGACCTGCGCTTCTCCAAGCTGAGCCTGGAGGACTCGGGCATGTACCAGTGTGTGGCCGAGAACAAGCACGGCACCATCTACGCCAGTGCCGAGCTGGCCGTGCAAGGTAAAGGGCCCAGGGACGCAGGGGACCACATCCCTGAGGACCACAGGTAGGGACTTCAGGAGTTCTGAGTTAAGGCATTGCTAACACAATGCGCGCACACACACACACACACACAGAGTCCAGTAGAGGGAGAGGGACAAACACAAAACCAAATAATTAAATAATTTCAGATTGCCATAAAAATTACAGTATAAAGAGAATCCAGCAGCGATGGGGATGAGGGGCCAGTTAGATGGGGTGGCAAGAGAAGACCTCCCTGAGGAAGTCACATTTGGGATGTGAGTAGTAAGAAGGGGTCAGCCATGTGAAGGTCTGGGGAATTTCCAGGCAAAATTTACAGCAAGCGCAAAAGTCTGGAGACAGGAAAAGACTTTGTAACTTCAAAGGACAAAAAATCAGCCAGGTGACTGGCGCATAATGAGTTTTTAAAGAGACATTCCCAGCTGCTGGGTGGAGAGACTGTGTGGGGGGCAGCGCAGAAGCAGGAAGACAGATCAGGGGGCTGGGGCCAGAGGGACGGCAGTAGGGGTGAGGAGAGCGAGCTGGATTCTGGATGTCCTGGAAGTGGTGCTGCCATGAGTCACACATGGGTTGGCCTTGGAGGGTAGCCAGGTGACATTTTAATCAAGGGTGATGGGTGCTGTTGTGAGCCCGTGGCTGACTGTCTCTCCCCTTTCCTTCCAGCACTCGCCCCTGACTTCAGGCTGAGTCCTGTGAGGCGTCTGATCCCCGCAGCCCGCGGGGGAGAGGTCGTTATCCCCTGTCAGCCCCGGGCGGCTCCGAAGGCCGTGGTGCTCTGGAGCAAAGGCACTGAGATTTTGGTCAACAGCAGCAGGTAGCACCCACACCCCACCCTGGGCAGTTCCTGCCCCTCCTCGCCCTTCTTGGAGGTTGTCCCCTTCCCGTGACTACAGTGTGTCCCAGGGTTGGCCAGATCTGCTTTGTCCTTGCTGCAGAGTAACTGTCACTCCGGATGGCACCTTGATCATAAGAAACATCAGCCGGTCAGATGAAGGCAAATACACCTGCTTTGCTGAGAACTTCATGGGCAAAGCCAACAGCACTGGGATCCTGTCTGTGCGCGGTGAGGGCTGTGGTTTGGTGAGATCGGGGACTCCAATGCCCAGGGTGCCACCGTCCCCACCACCCTACTCCTGTCTCCACATTGCTGCTAGTCTGGTATGGAGGCTGCTACCCCAGGATTCAGTGTCACCTGGGACCACACCCTGGCCACCATCTAGAGTCCGGTCATGCCTCCCTGCCTGCCACACACTCATGGGGCTGCTGAGGGGTCAGGACATGTGTTGGTCACATCACCTCTTCTCTTTCCGGGGGCTTAGGACCGAGCCTCTCGCCCTGCCCCGAGGCCCATGCCTGGGCCCATTTCCTCCCCCATCCACCCAGGGGCCTTGTTTCTCTCGCCAGATGCAACCAAGATCACCCTCGCCCCCTCGAGTGCTGACATTAACTTGGGTGACAACCTGACCCTACAGTGCCATGCCTCCCATGACCCCACCATGGATCTCACCTTCACCTGGACGCTGGATGACTTCCCCATCGACTTCGACAAGCCTGGGGGGCACTACCGGAGGGTGAACGCGGTGAGGCCCGAGGCCAGAGCCCCCATGGCTCCTGCCTCCTTCCAGATAGACAAATGTCCTTAGCCATCGCCGCCTCCGAGCCCCCCACACCCTTCCCTACTCCCTCAGGCCTACGCACAGCAAGCTCATCCTTGGATTAACCACCCTTCCTGGGTTCTACCCGGGAACTGTGCATTTAGGAGAGGGCCAGGGAAAAACCTGGAGCTCCAGGCACCCAGAAAGAATCACTCCACTGCTGTCCTTGCTAGCCTGTCCCCAGCACAAACGTCATTATTAGCTTGGACTATCGTTGACTGTCTCCTGTAACAAACTGTGTCGTTTAGTCCCCAGTGGTGCTAAGTGGAGAGGAGCTGATTCCTCCTATTGAGCAAACAGGAAAACTGAGACGCAGAGGGTGCACGGACGTCACGGAGCGGGGCTCCCAAGCTCTGCCTCGTGTCCCGTGGCCCACTGCACCAGCCAGGGCCACTTCCACTGAGCTCCCCCCGCTGTCCCCCGTGTGCAGAAGGAGACTGTAGGGGATCTGACCCTCCTGAACGCCCAGCTGCGCCACGGCGGGAAGTACACGTGCATGGCCCAGACGGTGGTGGACAGCGCATCCAAGGAGGCCACGGTCCTGGTCCGAGGTGCTGGGATTTCCCACTCTACCCCACCTGACCCCTCTAGAGGCTGCCTGACCTTCTCTCCCAGCCTCCCCCGCTCTCCCTCAAAGCCACGGGAAGGGCTCCCGACAGACAGAAGTCGCTGAGCTGTGCATACCCTGTGGTTCTGCACAGGTCCTTAATGAATAGAACATTTTTCTTCCAAAGCCAAACTCTTAAAAACTTCACTCCTAAACACATGCTAAGATGAGAGTACTTTGCTGAGCCAGAGGTTTTCAAAGCCTCGCCCCCACCGACCCAGGGTGAGCACGGCGCCCTCTGCTGCCCTGTCTTGGTACTGCACCAGCCCGAGCCTGGCCAGCAGGAGGCTGGTCCAGTTCTGACCCACTGTGCTCTGACCTCCTGGTGCAGGTCCGCCAGGCCCCCCAGGAGGCGTGGTGGTGAGGGACATCAGCGACACCACCGTCCAGCTCAGCTGGAGCCGTGGCTTTGACAACCACAGCCCCATTGCCAAGTACACCCTGCAAGCTCGCACTCCACCTGCAGGGAAGTGGAAGCAGGTTCGGACCAGTAAGTGTGAGGCCCTGCGGGTCAGCGCTGATGGGCCCGGTGGGCATGGGAGGTGGGAAGGGTCGGGGATCGGGTGTCAGGGGTTGGAGGGCCAGGGCTGAGCCTGGAGCTGAAAAGAGGGACAAGCTTTGCCCTCGGCCAGTGGGGAGCACCCAGGCAGGCAGGGAGACAGGAGAGTGAGGAGGGAGTTAGAGGAGGAGGCGCTCTGTGTGCCCTTGCAGAGTTGGTAGGATTGTTACTGGAGCAGTGGAAGTATCTGTGGGGTGCAGGGTACACACAGCATGAGCAAAGGCACCGAGACAGGGAGGTTTACTCATTTTCAGTCATTTCAAGAGGTATCAGTGCTTCATATATAGCAGTTACTGTGCGAGGGCTGGGTATGAAGTGGAGATTCAGGCCCCGCACCTGCCCTCTACATCCGGGTGAATAAACAAACGCGGAAACACCGACTCCTGGTGCCTTGCAGATCCTGCGAACATCGAGGGCAACGCTGAGACCGCCCAGGTGCTGGGCCTTACGCCCTGGATGGACTATGAGTTCCGGGTCTTGGCCAGCAACATCCTGGGCACTGGCGAGCCCAGTGGGCCTTCCAGCAAAATCCGGACCAAGGATGCAGGTCAGAGCCCTGGGTGTCCCAAAGAGAACTGTCGTCAGGGCAGAGACCCTGGCCCCCTTTACAGGGACCCCCAGGCCAGCAGCAATCACGCCGAGTTCCAACCCTTCTTGCCAGCTTCAAACTCTCTAATGAAACAGATTAGAAGGGACACCACGCAGGGACCAGGGCCACTGCATGGGTGAACTATCTAGTCCAGACTCCTCATTTAAAAACTGGGCAACTGCATGTGATTCTATAACTCTTTTAAGTTTAGTTTTTAAAAATGGAAAAACCAAAGTTTGGAGAAGGGAAAGGTCACACTGACATAGTGTGTGAACTTGAACCCATGGTGGGGTGGGTGGGAAGATGTCCTCCTGGAAGTGCAGGGGCTGCAGAAATCAGTTGATGTGGAAGATGTGTGTGTGTGT